>VDFB02392197.1:0-15787 GCA_007258455.2 Sequoia sempervirens | reverse complement strand
AATGTTTGTAAGCATGAAGTTTCCACAGTCCAGTAAGCAAATGTTTATAGAATAGGAATAAGGCAAAATTGTTTTTTATAACTTTCTCTAATAAAATTTGCAAATGCATCTTCCAATTTTGAAACAACCTCCCTGTTCAAAAATCACCACAAGCACATCCTACATAGAGAACTCTTCCAAGAACTTGCATGGGAATCTTTCTAGTTCTGTCAGTTATCCAAGTAACATGAGGAGTTGGCTGATCTCTCCATTTTACCAGGTTCAACTTATTAGATCTTCATCATGATGGTAATGCAGTCATCTTTCTCTTAAACTATCTAAGATTTCTGGGAAAACCTGTGGTTCCTTGGTGGTTCCTATGTTCTCTAGTTGAATCATGCCCTTCTCACCCTTATATTGATAAAGATCTACATATTGAGAATAAAAGAGATATTTAATTCATTTCGCAGTTCAAAAAGATAAGCATCATTGCCCAGCTTTCTAAAAATTTGACAAGGACCAAAATTTTTCATCGGTAGTTTGTTTGAAAAATTGGTCATTCAGTAAATACACTGTTACCTTATCACCAATTACATATAGTTTTTTGTATCTGCTATTTGCTTATAAGCTTCATTTTACTGTTCAATATTTTCTTTTTGCCAGCTGAAGGATGTCCATCATCAACTCTTATCAGTAAAAACATAAGGCATCAAAAAGCAAAGGCCTCAATTTGTAAACCTTCTAGGAGGATGTAGGCCCTGGAAGGTTAATAACCAGCAGACTATTGATATAATTGATAAGTCTAAATTCTGTTTTGAACTTTAAGTGCACCATATACCATTGGTTTGGTTAATCCTCTGTATAACATCACTGCAACTTCTCAATAGACCAATTAAGTACTATAGTCCACCCATCAGTTTTCAGCTTTTAGATAAATAGTTCAGCTGGCTGTTTTTTGTGTCAAAATCCATAACTTTTATGCTTAGATAATTTAAAAATTCAAACATATTTTCTTTCAAACCTTGGCTTGTTAGATTTTCAATATATTGGCTGATGCATGGTTGCTTTGATAATAATTTATAATTGTATCAAAAATAAACTCTTGGCTTCTTGGCAGATACAAGTGCTACAGATGAATGGTATTCTGAATAATAGTTAATGAATTACATTGAAGATTCAAACAATTGGATCAATATTTCCTTAAATGGATTTTGAATTAGATTTAAGTAATGCCTCATATCATTTTTGAAATTATTACAGTTTGGAGGTTATCTTGTAGAACCTGGAAGATTGTCCAATAAATGGCACAAGCAAATTTTCACATAGGACTCATTATTGAAAAGACACAAGGACAATGCATTTGATGTCAAGGACCATAAAAGTAAAGCGGCACCCCCGTCCTCTCAGATAGTTGAGAGCTCGAGAGTATTTTGATTTTATTATTTTCAGGGATTGTTAACGGTGGGTAATGAAAAAGATGAATTTTCTGAATCATCAGAGATCACCGTGTTGCAAATGGGGAATGGTACTGATTATCATCATCTTAGGTTCTAAAATGATAAAAGAGATCATCTGCAATAGATTTGGAGAGTGTGACGACCATGTTGTGAGGAATCTTGTATATGTGCAATAAGGAATCAAAATGGTAAGAGGAACCACGAGATGAATTACAAACAAGTGTCACACCTTCTGGTAGTCCTTGCTTCCTAGCGCCAAGTCAGGAAGATGTTGTCATGGTGAATTGGCTACATTGACAAATATAACAAGGATCAAATAGGATCTTTTAAGGCAGAAAGTGGCAATCCCCATCAAATATTTGAAATTAATGACACTGGAAAAACTCAAATATCATCTTAGCCATAAAATGTATTTACACCCAAGGTTAAGATGGGAGTTTTTTCAAGACACGAAGACAGTTCAACAAAGACTTAAAGATTTTCTTACATTCAAATGGTGAAGATGATCCATCTGGTAACAAAGTAGCTAGCAGTGTTTCAGATATATTTCAGGGCCTACCTTATGGGTGGTCACCACACAAGGGCATAAGCAATGATTGGGATGGAACTGAGGTCCAAAACAGTCATTACCCCTTTATGATCGATATGTAACATTCAAGGATGAGGGCATGCACCCAATGCCTGAAATTTATGCACTTTTACTAGTGACAGAGATCCTATGATAAAATTTGAATGAAAATGCCCAGATTTGTATTAGATGGGCTAGCCTAGGAGTATATAGCAGGAAAAATGCTTTATGATAGTTTTAAATTATTAATAGCTGGGATATAAAGTCATATTGGAATGAAAATGTTACTTCATCCCAAATGCGAAAGCAATCAATAAATAAAGAGAAAATTATATATATAAAAGTAAAACTATTAAGCCTTGAAGTGAGATATGCCTTGGAGTTTAATTTGCAAAGGTAACCAACTTTGGGCAAGCACAATGTTCCTACGGCTTGTGGAGGTTCTACGGCCTAAGTTGATGTACATTGTTTCTAAATTTTGTACTGGTTGGAAAAACTATGGTGATGTCAGGTGAAAATTTTATTGTGTTTAGTCTCATTCTGGTATTTTCCCTTTTTGTTGTCTAGATTGTTTAGGATGTTCTATTTGTAAATTCAGAAAATAAAATACAAATAAGAAAAAAATAAATCAGATTTACAGGTTTTATTTCCATTGGTTTTCAGATTTTCAGATTGCAGAAGAATTCTCCATATATATATATGGATAGATAGTTCCAGCTGGCACTTGTGTTTACAAAATCATAAATCTCCATTTAAACGTTATAGAAGATTTTTACTTCTTTTTTCAGGTCTCAGCAAGTTAGACTTCTAATATATTGGCAGATTCAGACTTAAGTTTCATAATAGAAGCAACAAAAAACATGCCAGAAAATGGATACAATATCTCCTGTACGAGGCACATGATACTTCAAGAAAACTGGGATGAAATTGCCAGTTACTCATACGTGCCATTCACTTGCCTCTCCAGGTCGTCCTGGACTTGCACCAGGTCTGATCTGCACCTGCTGGGTGTGGAAGGGGGAGGAAGGCCTTTGAATCTAGGTCTCAACAGCTGCAAGTTTCTACATTATCCACCCTACTGTTAGACAATTCTTGGTATGAAACCATATTTTTCACTCATCTCCTGCCATGATTTGAATTTGGTGGCAGCTGCTTTTCTATCTATCTCGGAGGATAACCTTGATACTTAAATTCCATCCATAAGTTCATTAGTGTTAGGTATCAAAAAGCAAATCTTGATGGTGATTTTATGGATCCACACTTTGTTAGCTTTTAGGTCTTTTACAAAACTTCCTTCACTTACCTCTATGTAATGTCCCCTTCTAGCCTCTGAGCAATGCGTATGACCTTTAGCCTATTCTTGAGTTCCTGTAGGTTAAATGGTTCGAGTAAATGAACTCAACCCCAGTTCTTATTGTTGGGTTTTCAGAGTTCAAGAGGACTTTCTATCTTTAGCAGGGGACCAATCCAGCGCTTACTATCTACAATAAACCCATTGGCATATCAATTTTCTTTCCAGCTTGAGTTTTTGGTGTATTTACTATTTTTAGTACTTATTAAAAATAGTAAGTTTATTTTTAGAAGCTAGACCAGGTCAGGCTCTCTCAGCAGCATTATTTCAGTTGAGGCTCTTGGTTGCTAAGGTTTAAATATTTAAATATTTGCTTTCCTCTTCGAAAATGAATTAAAATAAAGTTACTTTATAATTTAAAGTTGAGGATTGGAGGGGACATTAAAAAGTACCTTGGTGCCTAAGTGATAACTTTAAGTCGTTTTAGAAGGCTACAAAAGTGCAAATAGTTTCCTTATGAGCAGGACGCCTAGGGGGAGTAAAATGAAGTTTTAAAATGAAATTTAAAATAAAGTCAAGGCAAAAGGCGTTGCTTTTGGAGGGAGCTCATGTTCAAACCTAATTTCACCCTAATTTCTCATTGAGAGATTATAACTTCATTTTAGAGCTTCATTTTGGAGTATGTTGATTTTGGTTGCATAAGGAGATGCTGCTGGATTTACTCCAGAAAGGTCTGTAACAGGTGTTGAGGACGAAAGCCCTTGGCATTGAGAGCTGGTTTCGGTAGTGCAAGACCTGCCCTAGCCGGTGAAGGCGTGGTTCTATATAGGGATCACATTCTGAGCTTCGTGGTTGCAGCTTCAGTCATTCAATATGAAGATTTTTGAGTACTTTTGATGTGGGTCAGTGGTTTTTTGGCTTTGGGAAGCGTTGCTTTGTTTTGGTGTGGATTGGAGTGCGTTTGGTGGAGATTATCAGATATTTCTGGGCACTTTTGTCAAGGTCTGAACCTGGTTTTTGATTCATATCTCCTTAACAGTTGGTTTCTTCAATGTGGGTATTAGTGTTTTGGAATCCTCTTGACAAGGCGCCCAAGATAGAGTACTCACATGAATTTATTAAGCAAAAAATGAATTATCAGAGCAAATCGCCCAAATCAGCAAGGCGCCCAATTGAAGGGTAATTTCCAGATTTCTCTAACAGTCGTGGGGTTTGGTTGCTGCCAACATTGGGACTGTTATAGTGTTGTTTGGCGCCCAGTTTGCAGAGTGTTTGACAGGCTTTCCTTTGGAGGTGTACGTTGTTGTTTGTAGACCTTTATCTTGCTGTTTGGTGCTCAATTACCAGGTCTGATTGCTTATTTTTCTGAGTTTGAAAATTGTATCTCAAAAGGATTGCCAATTTCTGTTATTAAAAATCAGATTATTGAAAGCTTTGGAAGTTCATTTGCTAGTGTATTTCCCTTCTATTTTCTGTACTTTGCATTATTTACTTAATGCAAGCTCAAACATGAGTGGCACATGAAACCCGATGCAAAAACATCTATCAAACAAACATAATCAGCAAATTAGAAAACTCAGAAAGAAAACAAAATTAGGGGTCATCCATTACAGTGGTATCAGAGCTCATACGATCCTGCCATCTAGTGGGTACATTTAATTCATGAGCATCAGTGATAGGGAAAGGAGATATCAAGAGAGGGTTAGGAAAAAAGAAGAGAGTTGTTGGGAGCATTGGCCATCAACTGGTGAGTCATCTAGATCAAAAACTTATTCACCTGAGTCATCTAGATCAGAAAATCATTTAGTAGAATCATCTAGTTCTGAAAATATGGGTGATAGGGGAGAAGAAGGCGAGAGAAATGAGGCACCGCCAGATAGAATGATGCTATTGCTAGATGCTTTGGTTAGGAGGCAAGGAGAGAGCAGCTCAACAAGCACTTGAAACCAATTAGCAAATAGCACAGTTGATACAGAGAATGGATCAATGGGGATAGGGTAACGAAGTAGGGCAACAAAGAGCAGGTAATCAGTAGAATGGGGGAGCAATGGCAAGGCCTCTTATGCCCGTTTTTCCACCGAGAGTTGGAGCACCAGCAAATCATGAGCTTACTTTGGTTGAACAACAAGAACAGTTTAGATAGGATTGGCATGATGCAAGGCCTGGGTTTCAGCAAGACATTTCTCTTCGAGAATATATTGATCTAAGAATGAGGCATACAAACACTAGGGGTAATAGGGATCAGCATCGTGACTTGCGTAGGAAGGTTGGAAAACTTACTCTTCCATATTTTGATGGTTTTGGAAAGATGGCAGGGAGAGCGTGGGTTCAAAAAATAGATACCTACTTCATATTAAACCCCATGCTGGAGTTGGAGTCTATTTAATATGTCTCCATACACCTAGATGGTATTGCACACGAATGGTGGTACAATGAAATGGTGATAGTGGGACATGCTCAAATAACTTCTTATGTTGAGTTCACTAAGAGATTGATCGAAAGGTTTGATAAGAATGACCTGGAGTTGCATTTTAAGGAGCTAGCACATTTAAAACAGTTGGGAATAGTTGTGATTCGTACATCGCAGATTTCCAGAAATTATCAGTGCTTGTGACAGATATTTCAGAAAGAAGACTCAGTGCTGTTTATAGATGGTCTATCCAATCCTCTTAGGGGTTGGATTAAAGCTTTCAACCCACCTATCCTTCAAGAGGCCATAAAGAAAGCTAGGTACATGGAAACTTCAGCTTTCAAGAGGAAATTTCAGTCTAAGGACTTGCTGCAAAAGAAAGAAAAAGGTAAGAAACTTGACACCAAGGAGGAGGAGCAGCCTAAAAAACAGTACACCAAGGTAGACAATGAGACCTTGAATGAGCTTAGAAGGAAGGGATTGTGTTTTACATGCAAGGAACCTTATACCCAAGGACACAAATGTTCAACCAAGGCTAAAACACTTCTAATTGAGTACCAATCTAATGAAGAAGGTGTATTAGAAAAAGCAGACCAGAAAGCTGATTCTGAAGAAAGTGAAGGTGAAATGACATCAGAAGAGGGTGGTAAGGTGTGGGACCAAGATGGGATGCTAGCCCAACTTCATAGTTTTCATGAAAACGATTCATTGTGCATTAGAGTGCTCCAGGGGCAGCGAATGGTCGCTTTAATAGATAAAAGGGCTACTCATAACTTTATTGATGAGGGCTTGGTTGCATGTAGAGGCCTTCAAACACAAGAGGTGAGTGGGTATCGAGTTCTAGTAGCTGATGGTTTCACTATTCAATGTACTAAGATGGTTCCACAATTGAGTATACAGTTTGGGAATTATGAAATTAAAGATGATTTCTATGTTGTGAGCATTGGAAACACAGGTGCAATCATGGGGATACAGTGGCTACGCTCTTTGCGGGAGATCACTCTTAATTTTCAGACCTTGGAGTTGAAATTCAAATCTGAAGGGAAGAATGTGGTCTTAAGGGGGATGTCTAATGGAGGGCCACGTGTGGTGTCTATCAATTGAAAGGGAAAAGACATAACTTTTAATGCATCCTTAGAGCTATCTAGTGTAACCGTGGACACTAGTATCATGTTTGACAATGCTGAAATCAATAACTCACCTTTGGAGGATAGTATTGTGGGAGGCTCCATAGATGGTGCCTTCAAAACAACAAATAGTGATAATTACAGTGATGAAAACCTAGGTGGTTTGGGTTTTGATTTCCAAGATTAGTTGATGGAGGGAGTTTCTTGTGTTGACATGTATAGTGATTAGTTGGTGAATGATTTATTTAGAGAGACAACATCACAGGAGGAGCACAGATAACAAAGCAATTGGCCTTTTAATACATGGGATCTTGGTGAGATGGTACCTAAGTATGATAAGAAACCTATTTGGGATGAATTTACTTTTGACTATAAAGCTGTTCCAAATTCAACTCCACAATTATGCATGGTTGATGGCATAGATGATGATAATGGTCTTGCTTTTGCTTTTGAGAACAAATCAGATTTCACTTTGCATGTAGTTGAACATGAGCAAGGACCTAGCAACCTTGCTGATTTGGATTCACAATCAGCTTTTGAGGGTAGTCGTTAGTTGCTTACTGATAATCCCTTGTTTGAGGTAGGAGCTGATATGGCATATGACAATCCTCTTTTTCAGTTGGATGATGGGATTACTCCTAGTTGTAGCAATGCATTGGGTAAAATTAGTATGGTTTGGGACCTAGGTGCAATTTCCAGCCATGAAGTGATGTTTCAGAATTGGAGTGCAGGGTCAACATCCAATCTTTGTGCCCCTGCCCACTCTCCGATCAGCTTGCATATGACTTCGATTTGGAATCCATAGATGAGTTGGATGGTTCTTCCAGTTCAACAGTTGAGTAGTACATGGATGAGCCTAGGTGACAATGATGATTTGGTACTAGGGGATGGCTTTTTAGCTATTTCCTTACTCATCTCTCCTACGTATCTAGTGGGATCCCGATTTGATTACTGCTGCCCTTACTTTCTTGCGTTGGGTATGGAGACATCTTTTGATGAGCAAATTGATTTCGAGTTTGGGCAAGCTTTGATGTAGCTGGTTGTGAGTATCTTTTCAGACTTAGTTTACCCATTAGTTGTTTCCACTCTGGTGAGTGACGCTCACTACAATTACTTCATGGCGAGGGCATACATTGTTTTAGATGATGGTTTATTGATTGCAGTGGTTTGGGTGAGTTGGTGTGTTCTGGACCATTCTTTGAACACTTGGTGGTTGAGTGTTGATGTTATGATTGCGGATGGCCACAACAAGTACATTACTTGGTTGGCTGATTTTAGAGACTTGACAGTGGTTGACTTGCTCCGTACTTGGGTTAACATGAGGTGTCATGTTGGGGTTTATCTCTTATGGTCATGCAGGGTGATTCTCATGTTGACCAGGATTGTGATTGGGAGTGAGTTTGTTGATGTAGTCTTCTCTTAGTGGTTTTGGCAGATTATATTTCATGGCATTGGCTTCCTTCCTCTAAGGATTTTTAGTATGGGCTTTGATGATTTTTACTCTTTGAGGGACCATGATAGGAGAGTGTAGTTTGGGCACATTGAGGATGCTAATTGGGAGAGTGAGCAATTTTTACAACATCCAACATTTTGATTGCTTGAGGGCAAACAATCTTTGGGGAGGGTGGATTGTAATGTCCTCTTCTAGCCTCTGAGCAATGCGTATGACCTTTAGCCTATTCTTGAGTTCTTGTAGACTAAACGGTTCTGGTAAGGGAACTCAACTCTAGTTCTTATTGATGGGTTTTCAGAGTTCGGGAGGACTTTCTATTTTTAGTAGGGGACTAGTCCAGTGCTTATAGTCTATAGTAAGCCCATTGACATATCAGTTTTCTTTCTAGCTTGAGTTTTTGGCGTATTTACTATTTTTAGTAAAATAGTACTTACTAAAAATAGTAAGTGTATTTTTAGAAGTTGGACCAGGTTAGGCTCTCTCAACAACATTATTTCAGTTGAGGCTCTTGGTTGCTAAGGTTGGAATATAAAAATATTTGCTTTCCTCTTCGAAAATGAATTAAAATAAAGTTACTTTATAATTTGAAGTTGAGGGTCGGAGGGGACATTAAAAAGTACCTTGGTGCCTAAGTGATAGCTTTAAGTCATTTTAGAAGGCTACAAAAATGTGCAAATAATTTCCTTATGAGTAGGATGCCTAGAAGGAGTAAAATGAAGTTTAAAATAAAGTCAAGGCAAGAAGGTGTTGCTTTTGGAGGGAGCTCATGTTCAAACCTAATTTCACCCTAATTTCTCATTGAGAGATTATAACTTCATTTTAGAGCCTCATTTTGGAGTATGTTGATTTTGGTTGCATAAGGAGATGCTACTGGATTTACTTCAGAAAGGTCTGTAACAAGTGTTGAGAACGAAAACCCTTGGCATTGAGAGTTGGTTTCGGTAGTGCAAGACCTGTCCTAGCCGGTGAAGGCGTGGTTCCATCCAGAGATGACATTTTCAGCTTCATGGTTGCAGTTTCAGTTGTTCAGTATGAAGATTTTTGAATACTTTTGATGTGAGTTAGTGGTATTTTGGCTTTGGGAAGCGTTGCTTCATTTTGGTGTGGATTGGAGTGGGTTTGGTGGAGATTATCAAATATTTCTGGGCACTTTTGTCGAGGTCTGAACCTGGTTTTTGATTCATATCTCCTTAACAGTTGGTTTCTTCAAAGTGGGTATTGGTTTTTTGGAATCCTCTTGACAAGGCACCCAAGATAGAGTACTCACATGAATTTATCAAGCAAAAAATGAATTATTAGAGCAAATCGCCCAAATCAACAAGGCGCCTAGTTGAAGGGTAATTTCCAGATTTCTCAGTCACAGTCAAGTGGGGTTTGGTTGCTGCCAACGTTGGGACTGTTATAGTGTTATTTGGCGCCCAGTTTGCAAAGTGTTTGACAGGCTTTCCTTTGGAGGTGTACATTGTTGTTTGAAGACCTTTATCTTGCTGTTTGGTGCTCAATTACCAGGTCTGATTGCTTATTTTCTGAATCTGAAAATTGTATCTCAAAAGGACTGTAATTTTCTGTTATTAAAAATCAGATTATTGAAAGCTTTGGAAGTTCATTTGTTAGTGTATTTCCCTTCTATTTTCTGTACTTTGCATTATTGACTCAATGCAAGCTCAAACATGAATGGCACATGAAACCCAATGCAAAAACATCTATCAAACAAACATAATCAGCAAATCAGAAAACTCAGAAAGAAAAAAAATCAGGGGTCATCCATTACACTCTACCATCATTTTTGAGGAGCCTAGAATCAGATTTATTCTATGAGATTCCCATTCTGTAGGGAGTATCCCAGCGGGGAATTATTTGGGTTAAAATCCTTTCTACTTTTCCAATAAATTCTGAAATCCATTGTATCTTCCCTTCACTAAGGTGTCCTTTCTTTTCCATCCTTTTAGCAAAAAGAAAATAACAATCTCTAGGTTATGTGGCAACTATCTTAAAAGCCAAGCTGAAGGTGTGATTTTCTTTTCATTATTTTACATTGGTGGAATATGTTTTCTTCAACAGCACCTCAATTGTAGACCCAGTACATGACAAGCTAAAGTGGGCAATATATCACAGACCACTTTATCTACGTCAAACTCCAAATTGATCCAAAGTGAAAGAAATTTAACATTAGTGAGAGATACATACACTTTCCATGAATTTCACATCCAAACTGGCTTATGTAAATTAAGATGTCGCTTTTAGATAATTTCAAATCCAAGACAACATAAGAACTGATTAGATTCTTATTGCATCTGAATCATGTTGGAATATTAAGCTTTACCTTAATAAAGTCACCATAGTGATTTGCTTATTTTTGTTCTTTATTAATTAGTTACATTCCCGTAAGTTGGTAGTTCAGGAAGTTATATTTGAAAGGCTTTATGAAAGCCATATTGTAATTCATTCCTGGATCAACTCGATAGTAATTACTATCATTTTGTTTTTATTACTGTTCAAATGTGATGCTCTTGATTTTTCCAAATCAATCACTAAGGCACTGCCTTTGTATTTTGTAGGAAATATGTTTCCTTTCTAGCATATGATTTTCACATAGAGAACAATATTCACAGCATAAGACTTCTTCATTTTCAAGCAATATTCACAGCATAAGACTTCTTCATTTTCAAGCATGCCTTTTCTTGTTTAACCTTCTTGTATGCAAGTTGTAATATTTTAGTTTGTGCTCCTTTGCATCTTTTGTTTGTCATAAGGTCTGTTGGAATGTTCCCATCTTTTCTGATGTGATCCTTAGGGTTTTAGTCTTTCTAGGGGTTTTCTATTATATTTTTATGAATAAAATCTTAGTCCTTGTGTTTTGGCCCTTTGCAAATGTCACTGCTGTATTCTTCTATTCTAATTCTGATTATTATTTTTAGTTTATTGCACTTAAGTTTACAGTCTAATCCCCTCGAATGTCATAGTTTTACCAACCCTTCGCTTTCATTAATTGGTATTTGCCTACATTTCTTTCATTCCTAATGTTATCCAATCATAGTTAATTTATAACTTTAAGTCCTTGCTAGCATTCCATGTGTTGATTTCCTATTGCATCGTGATTCTCTTTCACATCATGTTTTTCATATGAACTCTTATTAAAACAAGAAGCTAGTGATATCTTGTCATGTTTACTTGAGTGTGGAGTCATACTTTCCAGTTCATGCAATTGCTATTCCCAAGTTGAGTTGATAGGTTATGACGGGCCCATTAATGTTTATGTGTGCACTACATAGAGTAATTGTGAAAGTCTTGTTAGCTTGTGATAGCTAGTGACATTTGATTGCATCACACAACTCCTTTACCTCGTAGTTAGGAAGGTGGACCCCACTTTCACTTCCATGATGTGTGATGGGTTTTATTTCTCTCAAGTCAATGTTGATGTGGTCACCAATTGATAGTATTCTATTGCATTGTGTAGCTCCATATTGGGGTTTTGAATGTGGGTTCCACTTTCATATGTGCAATGCTTGTGTGGGTGATCTAAGTTGTGAGCCCCAAATTCCTAAAGTTGGATAATTTCCAAAGTGTTATGTGTAATGTGTAGCTCCATATCGTGGTTTTGAATGTGGGTTCCACTTTCAGATGTGCAATGCTTGTGTGGGTGATCTAAGTTGTGAGCCCCAAATTTCTGAAGTTGGATAATTTCTAAAGTGTTAGTGGTGTCAAACTTGAGAAGAAAATCACAATACCTATTCTCAGATTGGGTAACTAAGGGCCAAATTTTGAGGTAGGTAAGACCTTTACTTTTGGTTTTGCAAGGCCAAGGGGAGTTTCCTTATATGTTGAGTTAGATGATATTCCAAGGGTTTAATGGTTATCTTGTTGTAAACCATAACCAATGCACATTGTACTTTTACTTTGGTTGTCACAACATACCTATGTGCTGGTTTGAACAAACAAGATTATACACCTTTATAAGGGGGAAGCTTACTAGGTAAAGTGTTTGATATATGGATATATGGACCCTATTGCTGTTATACACTTGAACATGAAAGTTGGAAAAACAAAATAGTTGAAAATGATTATATTGTTTAGTTTGTTTTAACATGTTGGAATGATGTAATGGGGAACAAATTATAAATTGGTGCCTATTGTAGATGTCTAAATTTGGACACTTAATTTATCCAAATTTATCCCCTTTAATTAACATCCTTAAGTTCTTCTAATCCCTAAGGTATTTAATCAATAATACCTTATCTTTTTAATCCTCCTTCCATCAATTGAATTAAATAAATATTCCATTTATTTAATTCCCTTCATGTCACATCCTCCATCATTTTTATCTTATCTTAATCCTTCTTCTAAATCCCATCATTAAGGTGTGCACATGCCTAATCCTTGATTAGGATGTGTCACATCCTCCAACTTTTGCAAGTTGGCCTCTAATCTCTCTTAGCCACCTAAACCCCCTCTAATCCTTCATTACTCTTCCCCATGTGATCTTTGACTTGTCACATCAAGTCACATGTGAGATCTACCCCTCTTCTAATCCTCATTAATTAATCTAATCAAGTACTTGCACAATCCTAATCACCCCCTTTAGTCAACTCTCCCCATCCCCCAAGGAATTTTTAATTCCTTTTTATTCATCCAAGGCACTCCACTTCCCCATGTGAATTTTTAATTCACGCTTTTAATCCCAATGCACCCTTTGGATTTAAAATTAACTCCCATCTCCTATAAGGATATTTGAGGAATTTTTAATTCCCCTTTGTCCCTCTCTTCCACATGGGGACAGTACCTCATATGAGGAGATCTTGTCCAATCCCAAGGTACTTTGTACCCCTCTCCATGTCATGTCCTCCTTCCCACTGTGTCCACTTCACGCTTAGGACTATCTCATATGCCACATGTCAAGATGTGAGGGCTTGTGAGTTCTCAACTCACCTTAGCCCTACATCTTGATGTTTGGTGGATCAATCTTGACCGTCCATTTCCCCTAGGATTTCCCAAAAATCCTATAAATACCCCCTCTTTTCTCTCATTTAGGGGAGATCACTTGTGCTAGCCAAACTCTTGCAGTTTTATTTCTCAACCTCTACTTAGCCATTTTCACATCTTCATCCATTTGCATCCATCTTCACATCCTCATCTAGCTTGCATCTTGCCATCCAAGGAGCATACACATCCAAGATCGAAGGGCCAACCAAATGATCGACTCAACGCAAGGTATAAAGTTCCATTTCGTGGCTTTGTCTTGTTTTGTTTCCAACTTAGGCTAATCTCGAAGTGTAGGTTGTTTTAGTTGTTTATTTGTGCTCTTTAACTTGTTGCTTGTTTTCTAACACCTATTTCGACCTATCACATTTCTGGCACGCCCGGTGGGACCCACAAACGGGTCTCTTTCTTTCACGTTTGCTATTTTTTGCATTTTTGCAGGTCCAGGTTGTAGAGTGGCGGACCTGTCCTCTTCCGGTGGCGGACTGGTCCTGGAGTGGCGGACCTGTCCAGGGGTGGCGGGCTCGTCCTGACAGAGTGGCGGACCTGTCTTAGTTCAGTGGCGGGCCTGTCCCAGTTCAGTGGCGGACCTGTCCTAATTCAGTGGCGGGCCTGTCCCAGTGCAGTGGCGGACCTGTCCTAATTCAGTGGCGGGCTTGTCCCAGTGCAGTGGCGGACCTGTCCTAATTTAGTGGCGGGCCTGTCTTAACAGAGTGGCGGACCTGTCCTACAGAAGGTAAAAATTTCAAGTTTTCCCGAATTATGTTTTGATAAAATAGGAACATAGCTTAATTAAAGAGGTGTCAATAAACCTTGCTTGGCGTGTTTGGGAAAGCTACTTGACGTATCCAATCCCCTTGCGCCATTTGGCGATCCTGGGTGACGAGAAATCATAGCTTTCCAAGTCCTTTTCTGTCACCCTTTTTCAATTTCTTAGTGGGACCTGCTTGGGGATTTCATCACCCCAAGGGACGATTCCAACCACGCGTACCGGCGGGGTATATAAAGGGGGGAGAGCGAAAGCTGTACCTCAATCCAACCACGTTGTAATTGGCGAAGCGTCGGGATGACGCGAAGAGTTGGTCCGAGCCTTTAGTATCTCGCTAAGGTTCCCGACTCACGCTTGTAACGGGTTGGTGTTCACGGTTTGGGCCTCACGTACCGGGTGTATATTGAGGACTCCTTAGAAACCATGTGCATCCTAGAATAGAAGACTTTGTTGACCATACCCCTTTCTACTAAATTTTAGGGTTGTGCTGTTTGAACTGTCTTTCTTGTGCAAAAACCAGTGATTGTCAGTTTGGCCAAGTCTTTTTATGATTGCTACACTTTGGGTCCTTTGCCTTTGCCATCCATCAAAACATCAACCTTGAACTCATCCTTTGGCGGACTTGACCTTATCCTTTAGCAAACTTGTCCCAGTGCAGTGGCGGGCTTGTCCTGGTGCATTGGCGGACCTGTCCCAGTGCAGTGGCGGGCCTGTCTTAGTGCAGTGGCGGACCTGTCCCATTTCAGTGGCGGGCCTGTCTTAGTGCAGTGGCGAACCTGTCCCATTTCAGTGGCGGGCTTGTCCTAAGTCCAGTGGCGGACCTGTCCTAATTCAGTGGCGGACATGTCCCAGTCCAGTGGCGGACCTGTCCTAGTGCAGTGGCGGACCTGTCCTTTGATCACCCTATATCATCACTTTACATGCATTGTCCCTCTATTTTGACCATCGATACGACCATTTAGCATCCGAAATAAGCTTTTGAACGTCCATTTCGAGCCTCCATCCCTTCATTTTAAAGGTCATTTATTCCGAACACTCTTCTGCTTGTCTCGAGAGCCATACGTCTCCCCTAAGACGCTACCCATTCATCCTAATTCCATTTTTCATCTCCGATCCCCGTTGTTCCATATAAACCTCGTTGGAGTTGCCATCCAAGTTGACCTAGGTATTTATCCCTAATCGCAATCATCATAGCTGGCTTAGGATCGCTATCCGTCTTAAGTCAGTTATCCTTTTCGGCCCAATCAATCCGCTTCTATCTCAAGTTGGATTCGGTGTCGTTATCATACATCCACCTCTCAATCAATACCTAGTGTTACCAAGGATCCCTCTCAAACCCGGTTGTGGATCTCGGTCTTCGTCATACTTATCATCAATCCAACCCTAATCATCAGATTAATCCGATCCCTACACCATCAAACCTATTCGGATCAAAACCCGACATCCAGGTAAATCCAACATCTATCGATCAATCCAATCCGATCCCATCAAGCCAATCCACATCGACCTAATCAATCGTCATCCACTAATCTCCCATCAAAATCGGATCAATCTTGATCTTCATCATCTTGCATGCCCGTTCAAACTCGATCACAAGCAAAGAAAATGGCCGACCAACAAGCCCTAAATGCCCAATCGAACAACCCTCAAAATCCCATCAACACGGTCAACGTCACACCCGATCCTAACTATGGTGCTAATATCCCTCACGATCCCCACAACGGCACCTCATCGCAATCCAATGTGGATGGGCAAA
>VDFB02392196.1:0-23517 GCA_007258455.2 Sequoia sempervirens | reverse complement strand
TAGGTTAATTATTATCATCGTTATCTTGTTGATCTATCCTATTGATCAAGATAAGATTAGGGTTATTCATACTTTTATTTTATAAATAAAATCATCTCATGTAATTATGAATTCCTGAATAATAATATTTTGCACATATTTTTCTCTAAGGTTTTATAGAACATCTCTTCCTTTTTGTTTTGAATATATGTTGCATGTGAGAGGTGATTGTATGCAAGTAATTCTTTGGGACTGTGAATTTGTTTTTTCAACTTCTATAAGGATGAATTTACTTCTAAGTCACGCTAGAGTAGATATTCAAGAGATATCCACATGTATGTCAAGCCCCCAAGATACAAAATCATGCAATGAAAAAAGTGAAAGATGAGGTGAAAATGATGTACTCACTTTGGGTTAATGGTACTTCTTGGTTGTCTTGCAAGTGAGAAAGGCCAAACTATATACTCACTCTAGGGCAATGTAACTTCTAGTCATCCGTAGGGTGAGAAATCCTAAAAAGAGATACATACACTAGTTGGAATGCACTTAAAAACACAAAAGTGACTACAAGGAAAGTCATGTTGCTAGTTGGGCTTCCCACTCAACCATGCCAAAGTTCTACCTCCTGATAACTTTAACAAGGTGTCATACAGAAAAAGGCAATTTAAATGTCAGTTTAAGCATCATGAGACAAGAAAAATTCTATATGCTTAGAACTCATGAACAAAATAGGATGGCACCATAGGCATGCAAGTTGTGCTATGCAAGGTGGCCAAACAAATAAGAAATCTCTATAGGAATGCAAGTTGTGTTATGTAATGTGATTGAATGAAAGTGTAAATTTTTAAAAATGTAACATAAAATATTGTTCAAAGGAGTCTTGTTCAATTTATGTAAGGTCAATCACTTAGGGAACATTGTATCTAATGTCTTCAAGAGAGTACCAATCAAAGGATAGTAAATTCATGACTTAGGGGATGTAGTGTGTCATATCAACCACCAAGAGGAATGTAATATGCCAAGGAAGATCACACTTATGAAGGAAATCACACCCAATGTCATCCACATCACATAAACGACAAGGCTACACTATAAACTGAAAATGTAAATAAATTATGGTATTGTATGCCCCTCACTTTATAGTGGTTTCTAACACTATTGTTGTGAGCAATTGCTTTAAAGTGGAAGAGAAGAACACAAGAGCTTATCTGTAAAGCCCTATGCCAAGTCATATTTTATCTATAAGTTGTGTCATTTAAAGGAAGTATGGCACATGTGAGTCAATCTTAAGACATGTTGTCCACATCCCAAGCTTGCTCTTTATATGTTCATGAAATTTTAACGATTAGTGAAAATAGACAATGAAAAGTGATATATGGGGATAAGGCTATAAAAAACCTTGCCCCCACTTAGTGTAGGAGAAGGTGAGTGGTGCGATCATAATAGTGGTTTACGATTCCTAAGAGGAATGAATTTTCGCTGAAATCACATATTTTTAGAAAATATAATGATTTAATCCTTAAAAAGTGCCATTTTAAGGATTCCAATTGAAGAGGGTTTGATCAAATCACCTTAGATCAAAACCCCTTGGATAAAACCTCGCTAGTTTTAAACCATACCTATAAATGTGTCCCCTTTACACCTATCAAAATGCTGATAAAAAATCACTTTTGATTTAGCTTTTGAGGGATCAAATGAATTCATTTAAAATTTATTTGAAATTATTATGGTATTCCTCAGAACAAGCTATCCAATGAATATAATTTTAATATGTTTAGGTTTCGTTATGTATTTGTTTTTTAAGTTTTATTAAAAATAGGTTTTTCATCGAAAATGAATTTTTTTGTTCTTCACATGTGGAAAAATAGAAGATTATCAAAAAAAAAATTTGAGAAATATGAGTGCACTAGATATTGAATTCATTGATCCAACAAAAAAATTAAATTAAATTCTTGACATATACAAAAAAGTTATTGCCAAGAGGACGGCCACTGTGTTCCAATTGTAATTTGTTCCGGACTTTGAAACTTGATTAAGGAAAAAATATTCAATAAAAAACTATCTAACCAAGTGGAAGCATCTTTATATATCAGAGTTAAAAAATCTAAATTTGAAAGAATTAGAATTTTATCCTTCATGGAAAAAAAAAAAAGTTATAAGCAAGATAATGATGCGCTATTTAAAATGTTGTTTTCTCAAAAAAATCAATTTTCATGGAGATGGAAAGAAGTGAAATTTTTATTCCAAAAATTTTGAAAAAATATTTTTAGAATCTACAAACAAAATGTGACGAGACTCTAGTTTGCATCATCTTTAAATTCCTCACAGTTTAGTCACTATAGGTGCCCGAATGTGAAGATTTAGTTAAAAATAATAATTTTAGTGTCCAGTTTGGCCAAAAATTGTAAACCACTATTATGGGATCACCCTATTAAGTAAAGTGGATGATAGTATGTTGCTCATTGCGATGGATGCAAGACATGCAATAGTGAGAATTTGATTATCCTACAACTATTACATGGCAAGGAACAACAACTAAGGTTATTTATGTGAATAAGATAGAGGCTTGGAAGAGTCTTGTGTGATAGTATTCATGTTGAATGAAGGAGAATAACCAAGACCACAAGTTGTTTGTTGTGTGTTAAGTTCTATAGGGTTGTGGATAGCTTTCTCTTGAGAACCATAGCTTTTTCCTTTATACCCAAATTATTTCATGAAGTCATACCCTTTTCCATAAAGCTTTTTCAGTGTTTTAGAATCAACTTTTTGTTCATTTTTTTGTTCGTTAAGGGTTATTATAGAGTTTGTGGAATTTTCTAAATTGGTTGACCCATATGCTTTTGAAAGGTTATCTCAATTTTTCATTGAGATGAAGGTTGGTTGTTATTGTGTCTCGTCTTTCTTTTTTGTGAGTATGTATTTTCCCATAAATGAGGGTGTGAAGTCTAAGGATCCCCAATTGTCACCAAATATTTTAGATGGGAATTCCTCATCGTTGTGTTCAATTTCTATGTTCGAAGTGGGAATAAATGTGTTTAGAGGCCTCATAGCTCATTTTTCAAGCTTCAAGAAACTTTTAGGCTTGGGATCTGCTTCAACCTAATAAATTTTACTATTATAGACGTATTTCATTATTCGATGAAGGGTTGAAGGCATTGCATTTATCTCTTGAATCTGTGGTCTTCCTAGAAGAAGGTTGTATGAAATATCATAAGGCATTCAATGAATAGGAGTTTGCAAAGTAACCGCCCCAACCGTAATAGGTAAAGTGATTACACCAAGAAGATGCTTTGTTGTATTATCAAATCCTTGAATGGAAATAGAATCAGGTATGATTTGTGATCTGTCAACTTCTAATTGATCAAGGAGACTCACACCTCATACATTAAGGGTAGAACCATTATCTATGAGAGTGGGTTTGATACCTATGCTATGGAATTAAGCAATTATCATAAAGGAATCATGTTATTTTTGTAACTAAAAGGAGGGAGCTCATGTTGATGAAAAGTAATGTCAAGATTATGTTTTGCATTTCTCGAGATGTAACGCCTGGCCGCGGCAAAACCCCGTGAGAAATCGTAATAACACAATGCAAATAATTTTTTTTTAAAAAACAATTAAATTAACATGAAAATACATAATACCATAATCACCTAACACATTACATAACATTAACACACTTAGTTCTCTGGGGAACACGAGATTACTTCGCAACACTAAACATAAATAAATATAAAGAATACAACATAAACTATGATACATCTAATAACCATGATGCGAGAATAATAAACCTCGCATAATTACATCCATGATAAATCTCTTAATAGAGTTACAAATGAGCCTAACTATTACATCATCATTTTAATATTACATTAAAATCTTCTGATAAATGGATTACATTGAAATTCCCAACATGGGGATTGATACAAGAATAATGAAATATGAAATACAAGTGTAAACTGGTACAACTCCACTACGGAATGCTGAGAAGACAAGATGCTGATGGGGAACCCAACGGGTGCGGAGCACATTCCACCCAACCATGTGAATTACAAGTAACTCACCCCCCGTTCTCAAAGGTGACGAGGAAGTGAACCCGACCATGAATGTCAAACCGACTCAACAAGGACATGACACAAAATAAGTACAACTCAAAACATACAATGAATAACCAACACTGATCACAAATCACATAACCAGTTGAAACTGTAAAAACTCATCACAATTAAACACAGTATCATCAATACAACCAGTAGCTAAATAACAATCATAAACCAATTTCACAAGAATTCGAAAACACATAAAGATACAATATCCAGAGGCAACTATAACAAAGCACAAGGGTGTCAAGTGGAGAGTGTCATCGCATAGCTCTCATGGGATTCTCCTGGCCCTTCCTCCAACTCCCCAGGCACCGCACCCATCTATGGATTCCTCCCCGCCCTTTCTCCTCCTTAACCGAAAATCGGCACCATAGGTAGCTAATGTGGTTTCAATAATCTCTCAGCGAAGATGAGATTCATAGACTATGCCCCACTTCACACGACCTCTCACCATCACTAGTCTATGGTGCAGCCCTAATGCATAGTCGAGAACTCAAATGTTTAATTATCTTGTGGTTTACTCTCAGACCAACCTCTAGATTCTATTGTTGAAGCATTACTTGTTTATTACTTCTTTCGGTTATCCTTTGCTTTCCCCTCTTTCATCTTTGAGGCGCCGGACACTCCAATGTAAGAGCCACTTCTCTCCTATGACTTCGCAATATATCTCTAAAGTAAGTGGTTGAACTTTTCTTAATACATAAAATCATGTAAAACCAAACTAGATACTCTAGGTATTAACTATCTCTCGCTAAGAACCCGCTTCATAACCCAAAAGATTTGAAACCGCCCCAACCCTAACATAACACCAATAACGCTCAAAATCATAAACAAGGGCAAATAACACTTTAAATCACAAGCCTCTGGAACAAGATTGTCACAGACCAATACGGTTCCCACATCGACAACACTGAACAAAGAAAACCACAACATAAAAAAGAAAACTCATATAACATTTACAAGGTTGCACCATTACGTTTGACTCTAATCCCGTTTACGTAATTAAATACAATTGTCTCAACAAGGTCTACAATCACAACTAAAGACTAAAATCTTGTCTAACATATTTGTTAAATCAAAACAATAACTTAAATGGTGCCCATTTAAAAAATACATAGAAATTATTTATTTATAACAAAATTGTGCATTCAAACACAATACAAAACTACATTATTAAAATATAATGAATTACATTAAAATTAAATAATTATAATCCATCTTGAATAAATACATTACCTAAACTGATTATAATTTTATTTATAAAATCCATTATCATTATATTTTAAAAATTATCAAATACATATAAATATATAAATATATATATATTTAAAATAGAAAAAATGAAACTAGAAAAAAACACATTTAAAGTATTCAAATGAAATAAAAGTTTTAAAAAATAAATAATCTCATGGATCGTCAAGCAATGGTGAGCCAGCTAGCCCACTGGGTTACGCCGCATAACAGTTGTTCAGATGACGACAGTTCATGCGGATCGCGCATAGCGAAGCTAATGCATAAGGCTGGCGGTCACCGCTTTATCCCTCCAATCCTCTAAATAGATTTAAAATTTATTTATTTTTTAATAAAAAATGACTAGAACCATTCCTTTTAATGGAAAAGAAACAATTTCAATATCACAACCACAGAATATCACGACTTCTGATAAGTTTTAAAATTCGATTGACAGCCGTACGGCCGACGGCTGACGCACAGTGCTAATAAATTATAAAAAGATACATATATATATAATATATACATATATATATGAAAGAATATATATATATGTATTATATGTATGTACTCTACTGGCATATATATTAAAATCGGAGAGTAAAATATAGAACACAAAATAGATCCATCATAAATCAAAATATTGAAAAAACTCCAATTTTATTTTCTTCAACAAGGAAATCATCTTTTCTAAAATCCTATCATTGATAAGTTGTATATTTCAGAAGATCGGGGTTTTTGTTTTGACAAAAATTGGTACAGTATAATAACTATATTTTTCTTTATTTCTAGTCTAACAACTTGCACTAGTTTTCAGTTCAACAGTAGTTTTTCTATATTCACAAAAATCATTTTTAATAAAATTTATTTTTCTTTTCTGAAGCAGACAGATAAAAGTGAAGGTACGAGAAGGAGACTTCGAGTGGAACCTAGTGTCCAACGCTTATTTGAAAATCTACAGGTGCCTGCTTGACTCTGATGACCTCGAAGAGCTTCCTGTTCGTGCTTACAAATTTCCTCTGCAGACTTTTTCCCTCGAACTCGATTCCAATTCTTAATCCAGAAAGAACTCCCCAAGACAACACCAGTAACAGATTGAAGACAAATTTCCTTCCTAGAACTCTCCTCAAATAATAGCAAAAGATTCAAAACTAATCTCTTCAGATTCAAAAGTACATAAACAATGACTTGAGCAAACTTTAATCTCCCTGATCTTCTGTGTGTGTGAGACTTACAAAAATTCATAATTAAATAAAAATATATTGTCCATCTCTTCAAAAACTCTAAAAATCCAAATTAAAAGAAAATCATTCTTTAAAAGCCAACTTTTTACTCAGATCTCTATTCTTATTGGTTCACCCAATCTTTTTATTCTTTTATTTGTTTTATTGTTTTTATTTCTATTTTTTGCAGCTTTCCTTACACATCACTTTACTTATTAAATTTAAATAAATTATTTTAATAATTATCCTCCACTAGATAATTGATTAAAATAATTAAAACACATTTAATATTTAATTATCATTTAATTGAAATATATGACTTTCAAAAATAATTAAAATCATCTAAATATTTACACGTAACTCAATTTACCATTAAAATCAACAATTATTTCAAATTATTTAAATAAAATAAATCCTAACTTATGTTCGCCACCTTAAATAAAATACTAATAAAACACATAAATAATAAAAGCACAAATGACGACAATAACACAAAAATGAACAATACCAAACAAACGGTATCTAATTCAATATCATGTATTCGGGATGACTTCTTGATCGTCACCTCTGTTTCAACATTTAACCATTGGGCTATTGGTGCTCGCCCTGTCCTGCCGAAGCAGGTGGAATCGAGACTTGTACCTGCAATACCTGCATACAAACGAAGTTGTGTACATGTGCATACATATATATAATCATCAAAGCATTAAATCAAAGCACTTTATTGTGAGAAGGAATCACAACGTAACAGACCACTCGCAACTAAGTGATGCTACACTGTCCTTCATCACATCTATCCTAACAATTATAATCTAACTGATAAAATAACATTTCTAAACTAACAATTCATCTCATGACATAATTCATTAAATCATTGCATCATAACATAGTTCTGAAAATCAACTAATATAACCAACCATAATGTCATATGAAATAATCATGTTCATAATGAAATAACAGCATCATCTAACGACTAACTAACCAAATCAAACAATAATAGTATCATCACAATCACAAGTAAAAAAATGGAACGATAGAAAAAATGTAATAACCAAAGCACGTAAAGAGGAGGGTACTACATGAGAGTTGTCACATCATTCAGAGTTTCACTAGTAGGAACAATAATTTATTGAAATGTTGTTTGAAGAATATTGTTGTAATGTGGTGAGGTCTGAAGTAAATCCAAAAGGGATATTTTGGTAGGATTATTATTTAATTATTCAATAAGATCATACTCTTTTATTTTTGGGGTGTGGCGAGGAGCACTAGGTAGATTAGGTAAAGGTAATGATGGTGTAATTGGTTGTGTTGGTTATGGGTTATTTTGTGTGTTATATGTATGAGCAACAATATCATCACTAGATTTCACCGATACATTAGAGGGATGAAGGGGATGCAAAGGTGGGTAAAGGGTAATTTTAGGTTTATTGGAAGGATGAACTAGATGCAAAGGTGGGTAAAGAGTAAGTGAAAGAAGGTAACTAAAATTCTCATGAATCTCATTGGTTATAGTTTCTAACAAAGTATCTTTGTTACAATTAGGAAATATACTAGGAGATGAACAAATGTGGGTATGATGATCATGTATGACTTCATTGTTTTCTTCCCAAATATTTTCCACAAGAGGAGAGGTAGGGGAAGGATCATAAAGAGGGTTTCCATAGGTCTTAAAGATTTGCTTGATAAAGTGTTTTGTAAGTTAAAGGAGACAACTAATATTCTCATGAATCACATTGGTTATGGTTTCTAACAAATTATCTTTGTCACAACTAGGAGAGATACTAGGAGATGAAAAAATGGGAGTATCATGATAATCTATGATTTCATTGATTTTTTCCCTAATATCATAAAAAATAGGATATGTAGGGGAAGGATCATAAAGAGGGTTGTTATAGACCTTAAATATTTTCTTATTTAATACCAATCTATCATCCTCATCATTTATAATCTCATTCTCGTGTGTTATAGTATCTTTCCAAAGGGGATGAGGAAAAGGACAAATAATTTTGCATGATGCTTAATGATTGTATCTTCTTTTCCCAAGATACCTTTGTAACTAAAAGGAGAGGTATTGGGAGAATAAAAATATGATCATCATGGTTCTTGATGTATGTATGCACTTCTATCACATCATCCACACAAAGAGGAATGATAGGAGAGGCTATGAGGTGAAGGTTAACATTTTCATTTTTCCTCTCTTGCACTAAGAGACTTTCACAACTAGGACTGTATGCATTGAATGAATGACGATCATGCTTATTAACTAACATTTTCTTTTGAAATGATTTGAAAGAAAAAACTATACTAACTCAAAAATGTAATGTAAAAGGCTGAAATAAAATGAAATTTTCAAATAATAATGGATTGATTATGCTATGGGAATGCAAACTTGAAAATGAAAGTTTGCGTGAAATGAAATATTTAAGGTTAAATTTTATGCAATGCATGCTACAAAAATAAAAAAATAACTGATATAGGTATGAAATGGCACCAAAAAAAATCCCAAAAACAATATTATGAATTCTAGATAATGTTGTTTTAGGGGTCAGAAGAGACTGATTTGCCAAGGGTGGTGAATTAGTTCCAGTATGGACGTTTTTCAAGATTTTCAGGACATTATGACTGATATTTATGTTTTTAGAATGCTATGATATAGGTATAAATGAAAATGAAAAAAATTTAGAGCTATTCAATGATTAAATATGGACAAAGGAAACCTAAGATTCACTTTACACATGCAAAAATGAAACCCTAGAATGCAAGCTAACTAATGCAAAATGTAATGTAAGCTAGTCTAGGATGAACTAAGGGACTCCAAAATCAGAAATGAAGGGATTCAAACTGTAGGTTCACCAAAATGAAACATATATTTATCCTCCCACTTCACTTTTTAGCTCTCCTATGGTTTTTCACCTAGAAGGAGAAAGGTGATGCCAAAATTCCCTAGTTTTTCACTCAATTTAGGATGTGTTTGATGTGATATGATGTAAATGGAATGATCTAAGTTTAATTGAGCTATGGAATTGATTGATTGACTATGAAAAATCTAAACAAAAAGACTTTTTTTGAAACACATTTCATTATGCAAGAATGAACTAGAAACTTAAGTAAATGAAAACATAAATGAATGAGATTGAACAAAGTGCACCTAGATGTAGATTGATATCACTGGAAGATTTTGGAATATCTTAGAAACTTCTGCTAAAATATTCCATAAACCTATCTCTGATTGTCGAGAGCTAAAATATGAGAAATTAACTTTTCAAGCCTACAGATGGGACTCATTCGCCATGGGTGGTGAATCAGTCTACCTAATTGTTTTTGGAAAATTAGAGGATTATGTGGAGTTAGATATGCACTTTTCTCTCCTACAGGTCTTCAATTCTAAAATTGTCAAATCTAAGTCTAATAGTGTCTTTTTGTTAATGATTTTGACTTGAATGTTGAAGATATGAATTGAATGAATTTTAAATGCAACCTTCACTAATTCCTAATCCTTCAAGAGTTCTAAATTTTCAATAAAACAAGACAAGAGAGAGATATGTTGAAGGTTAGGGCATGGGGGTTTTCCTTGGTCAAACCACATTTAGGTAATTAAACCAAAATGATGGAATAAAGGAATGAAGCAATTAAAATGGAAGTGACTACCTTGTCATGATGATTTGATCTTGAAAGTTTGGAGAAATAAATGAAGATTCAAGCCTTGAATTCTTTAGAAATCTAACTTGATAACTTCTAATGGAGAAAACTTAGCTTGCTTGACATGGAGTGAAAGATTAATGGGTGAATAATGAAGAATGGATATCAATTGAGTTGTTAGTTATAAAATTAAGTTTATGGATGTAAAATGAGGATAAAAACACTTATTTATAGTCAATTGTGCCTTAGTGCTCGATTACACCTCATCATAGGCCAACATGTAGCGAAAATAAACTTTAAATTTTAGTTTTTCCCACTCAAGGGTCAAAATGGGGGCCAAATGGGACTCATTTTCCACACATGGAAAATGGGTCCCACCTATTGAGGACTCATTTTCCATGCATGGAAAATGGGTCCCACACGGGCCATCATGACGCTTATGAAGCCAAGGAATCAGGAAATAAGGTTTAAATTGCAACTTGGTTGAATATTTGATCAATTAAAGCCTGGGGATGGATGATATGGGTCAATTAGGACCTATTAGTGATGATGTAAATGTTGAATATGAATTTTGACACATAAATCAATGTGAAAATATGATTAAATACACTTTACAACATTAAAATTAAGTCCACATAGCCTAAAATGACACAAAAACCAATGTGAATGTGTAAACCACACTAGAGAACTAGTTTATCATTAAGTTCAAATTATGAATCTTCTAGATTGATGTAATAATGTTATTAAACACATTTGATAATATTGAATTAGTTAGAAATAAGTTAATTAAGTCTAGAAAAGCACAAAATTCCTATACAAGACATCATTAGAAGCATGCTATTTAATTTGCAAGGGTCCAAGACCTAGTGTGGATGCATAAAAGCATCACAAAACCCAAATAAATTCCTCATTAAGTCCAACTAATCCCATGTCAAGCAAAGGGTCATTTTTTCTATAACACAAATAGATTTAGTTTCTTTGGCATTTTGCTAGATTTTTTGGTCAACACTTGTTGTAGGACTGGAACTTGAACAAGGTTGAGTAGCATACAACCATAATATGAAGAAAATAATAAAAAAAATTCAAACACCAACTTAAAGAACAATGGCATAACTAAAGAGTTCAAGTGAATTGAATATTAAACAATATAGCGAAAGGTAGAGAACAACACTCAACAACACCCTATGGAAAACAACATGAAATTTATAACATTAACTATTTTACTGTGTTGCAACCATTGACACAAAAAGGAATCCATAAATGAAACAATACTTGTTTCAACAGTGTCCCAGATGGAAAATGCACAAAACAAAAGAATTCATAGTAACAAAACCATGTGCAACAAAAAAAATCCTAGCATGCACACACATTCTTTTTCTAATTGTGCCTTATGGAGAAGAACCAAAGCATACATATATGCATATGTATATCTATATGTATCTATGCATATGAAATATTTTTTTGATAGAGAATGTAATGAATGGAAGGTACAATACATTTTTTAAGGATACTGTAATGTTCCTACACTTATTCTTATGCATCACTCCTTCCTTCATTCCACTCTCCATCTAAAATAACTTCACTTTTTTGGTTGCATATGCATATATACATATACATATACATATACATATACATATATACATGTATATACATATGCATATCCATATGTATATAGATATATGCATACATCTACATATACATATACATATGCATATATGCATAAGCATATGCATATACACATACATATGAAACAATGCTATAAAGTGTAAAAACAAATTTGTACATGTAAGATTCTATGTAATTGATAAAAAAGTAGTCATCGATATGACATACAACCAATACAATTCTCAGTAGTAAAGAGGAAACAAGGAAAAACTCCCAACAAACCCCCAAGCAAGAACATAAATTTTCTACCACTATAATCAATGTTGAGATTAATATTTAATATTATATTTAGATACAACCTATTATACATATCAATTTTTTCTGAAAAGAAGGCCTACTCTCCACCCTACAATATTTAATATTTACAATTGGCTCATCGGATTTGTTTATTGGGAGTGGTGTACATGTAATTTGGAGTAGTTGTGCTGATGTAGATGAATATGCAACATGTAATGAACATAATCATCATGTGATAAATCCAAGTAAGACACATCCAAACATTGTTTCCCTATAATGCATGTAGCCAAAAATGCTACAAAATTTATGGAAAATAGCATGACTTGTAATTTATTGGAAAATTACATAAATTTCTAATTCATGAAAAATTCCATGAATTTTATAGCATTTTGGTGCATTCTCTATAGGCCAAGAGAGCTCTTGTGTATCTTCATCCTCACAATCTTAAATGCAACACATTTTTCTTAAATAATTAACCAATGAACTGCATATCCCATGATTACAATTATGTAGATTTCTATCTACAAAGGCAACATGATTATCAAGGAAAAAGAGTTTCATTTTTATGAATAAAATGACATGTCATTCACTGTACAGGCTTTGATTCTAAAAATTAGTCGAGGAAGGACAAGCTAGTGTGGGTGTTAGTTGCAATTATTTGTGCCAACAATTTTCATAGATGTAGTTTGTATGCTATGCATAATAGGGTTGGGTTTTTTGAAATTTTATTGGCTTTCAATTTCCACACATGATGTACGATTCGAAATTGCATATGTTTGAAGAGCCTAGAACCATAATATGACAAAGAGAATAAAGTTCTTACAAACATCAATAGAAAGAGAAATAATGCACCTAAAGAGTAGATAAGAAATATAAAATGAAACATAGATCAATTATGTAGAAAGAGAATATATATTTTATTAGAGTGGTAGAATTATGTAGGAATCTATTATGCAGAAATATATGCACACAAAAAGAATGTGTGGGAATGTATGTATGTGGAATTATATATAGAGAATAGGTATATTGTCTACCACTCTAATAAATACATAGATCAATGTTTAATATTACACTTAATGTACAACCTACCATATATATGAATATTATGTTCATATAATCTCACATACATAACTTCACATACATAAAATAATGTGAAAGACACCAAAATAAGGCCTCCTCTCCACCCTGCCATATTGGGTCATGGAGCCTCATGGGCTCCCACCAAACCCCTGATCAAGAATATACATTGTCCACCACTATGATCAATGGTAAAACCAATGTTTCTTATTACACCTAATATAGAGCCTATCATTCTAATAGTTCCTTTTTGAGGCTGAAATAAATATTATCCAAGCCCTAGCAATTGGCATCATGCATTAGATGGATATGTAAGAATCAACTACTTGGAAATATACACACTAAAAAATTATGTGTATCAATGTATGTATGTGGCAATAGATGTAGAAAATATACATATAGATGAATGGAAACTTATAGATATATGTTCGTACTAATACATGTGATGAATAGGGTGATCAAACTTCAACCTTTAGAGAAGTTCACAATCCTAACTCACAGTTCTAACAATAGGTAAATCCATAGAAGAATTCCCAACAATGCCTTATTGAAAATGTTGAAGACTTTTATAGCCTCTTATGAGGTTTTAAATGTAAGGTGTTATTACAAAAATCACCACTACATGGAATCCATACAAAAATTAATGTCAATGCCAAGAGGGTAAGCTTCTATGAAGGTGCAAGTCCGATCATCCATTGTGAAGTTTCTATGAAGGTGGTTGTAGGTTATTTTATGTTTTTTGCATTGGGAAATGGTTCCAAAAGTAATACAAAATTCTTGGTAATTGAATTGATTAAAGTGACGGACAATAAATGTCCCCTCTATGCAAATATGTATGTATGCCATAGTAGATGCAAACAACATTTATTCCATAAGGAATTTTTGATTGTTGTTGTCTAGCTTAGAGTATAATTTTCATTTTCGATAAGGTAACGTTGAAAATGCTATATTTTAATTTTTGATAAGGTACTGTTGAGAAAAGACTATATTTTTGCATGGGTTTGTTACTATGATTTTTGTGTTTTGTGGGTTTTTCCATTTTCTCTACAAAGGTTCTATTATTACACTTAATATAGATCCTATCATTCTAAATTATGCAACCATATCAATATTGAAGATAGACATATGGAGCATAACTTTAGGAACTCACATGTAGTAGCGATATACTCTACACTCAGCCAACACAAGAATATTAAAATTGCAAAAATCAAATGACAAAATTATGGAAACCTGTATTTGTTTGATTTTCCCCTATTGTGTGAAATTTGGCAACAATTTTCATTCGCCTTCCCATTTTTTAACCCTTCTGGCACTCAGATTCTGGTTGGGGAAAAGGTGGCATATTTTTTTATTTTTAATTAAAAGCATTTGGTGCATCAATAGAAAAGGCCAACAAAATTAAATTTCAGTTTTCATTAGCATTAATTGTTGTATGGTTTCTCTATGGTGAAAATGTTTTCAAAATAATAAAATAGTCCATGTTCTTCTTGAAGGATAGTTGTTAGTTTTCTACACCTCAATAAGGATTTGTTACAATGGGAGGTTGTATATCAAGTCTTTGATGAAATATTTGTGAAATCGTTATTGAGGCCTAGACAAATAATAACTATCCTTGAATCCATACAAAAAAAACCAACAATGCCTTATCAAGAAGAACATAAACTCTTTTATTACTTTTCAACCATTCCCACTGCACAAGAACCATACATCAAATAATTTATTTGGGGCCACAAAATAAAAATTAACAATATATTTATGGAGAATAACATAAACTATTTTATTACTTTGACAAACAAGAACAATTTCAATAAATGAACTATGTTGCTCCTAAAAAGGGAAACTACAACCATCAATTGAAACATATGTACCCATTCTTTTGTCAATTGAAACATATGTACCCATTCTTTTGTCAATTGTTGCAAAATTTTTGGATGAATGGACACAGGGCCAAGCCACGCCAAGCAAAAATATTTTTTTTGTGCAGAAGTTTAAGTATAGGCCTACAAATAAAATAGTAACTATCTATATAGTAGTAAAATTGCACCCCTCACAATTTTGCATACATTCTTGTGTCTGATTTAGTGTCTACTCCCTTAGCATCTTGAGTAGGCTCATTTTATCCCTTCTCAGGATGCTCCAACACCCTATTTCAGTAGCCACCCTTGCATGTCAGCTTTACATTGAACTTTTTCCCTTTCCCATTTTTATCATTTTGTAGTGTGACATGTTTGAACACTAGCATAACACACAAACATCCATGTGGTGCGCTAGCATTCTATCATATTTCAACATTCAAACAACTATTTATGTGCATGTTTTCCACTTGTTAGTGAGTTTTGTTAGTGGTAACGGTTGGGAATGCCCAAAAATGACTCAAGAAGCTTATTCTCTCTCCTTAAATGTTATCTTTTCACCTCATTTTCATGCTCTTCATCCTCTAACTTCTTACAAACTTTGCTATAACTTCTCTAGCTTCATTCTAGCTTTTAACTTCACTCCATCACTTGCTTACACAACTTGTAGCAACTTTAATCTCTCTCAAGCTTTCTTAAAAATACTCTTCATAGCCTCCTTGGATCTCATATCTATCTCTCTTGCCTTATACTTGTGTGCATCTTGGGATTCCATATGCCCTTCCTATAGCATTTTTACTTTTTGATATGGGTTCTCCTCCTTGAGTGAGGATTCCTTTTATCACCTCTTTTCTAATACAGGTTCTCCTCCTCATCTAGACTTTTCTTTTATCACTCTTACTTGGTGGTGTGGGTTCTACTCTTGAGCAAGGTTTTCTTTCACCGCATGCTTTGGTTGTTTCTCTCTTTCTCTAATTTCCTAGTTGTTTGTGGAGGTGGGAACACAAAAATGGGGGTTTGACTAAGGAAAACCCCTATATAGCCCCAATAATTTTTCCAGATATTACACTTGTTGGAACTAAAGATATATACTAGTGGGAGGATTCATTACTTGGATCATTGTGAGTATCTTACTTCCTTTCTTCTTCTTAGCTTTACCATTTCTATTTCATTATAGTTTAGTTTCATTACATTCTATTACTCCACATTTTGTAATTTTTAAGCAATCAGAGTAGAAGTAGTTATTTAGGAAATTTCTATGATAAACTCACATTCTATTCCATTCAAGATGCTAGCATGCCATGCTATCATGTATATTTTGCACTAATGTACTTTTTCTTAGAGCTTGTTAGTTTTTCTATAAAATCTTTGTGACCTAATATTTCAGATTCTAAAACTCATGTCATTATTCCTTGAGGTAGATTGGGGAAGTTCTCCCTATTTGGCTCTCTGAATGAAGAGAACTCGTGAGTAGAAAATCCCCACCTCCTACACTATCTTATCAAAATAATAAACATAGGAAGGATTATATATGAATTTTTTCTGCATTTTATTTCACATACATACATATTTGCACATATGAATGAATGTTTCCCATCTCTAATTTCACAAACATACATATTTTCACCTAGGGAAAGTAAAATGAACAAAAAAATAAGTCACACTTCTCACTCTACCTTATTGGGTCATGGATCCCCATAGGCTCTCACCAAACCCCTGAGCAAGAACATACATTGTCCACCACTATGGTCAATGGTGAAACTAGTGTTTCTTATTAAGCTTAATATAAAGACTATTATTGTAAGGATGTCTCTTTGAGGACAAAACAAATAGAAACTATCTTCCCAAAACAATAAACATGGGGAGGAGTATATACATGAATGTTATCTACATCTAATTTCACATACATACATATCTTAACACAAAAAAGAAAAATGAAACACATCAAAAGAGACATACTTTTGTGTGTGTATATATTTTCAATAAAAGGTTCCTACATATGCATCCAACACATGAAATACATATTTTTTCAATTGTAAAACAAAATCTACATTGATATATATGTATTCTAAGTTAAATGCACATATATATGCATTGTTGATTGTTGTTAAATAGCTCAAAAAATATTATCTCGTTTATGATTCAATGTATCGACAATGTTTGGAAAGCAATAAAAGAGTCTACATATACAATTACAAAGGAAGATCCATATAGATATATATGCATCTAAAGTTATATGTAGAAAACACACATATATATCCATAGGTGGACTTCAAACATATGAATGTTGTTTGCATCTAATGTCAGAAACATACAAATCTATACATAGTAAATATAAAATGAAACACAAAAAAAGAGGCTTTCTCTCCAACCTACCATATTAGGTCATGGAGCTTCATGGGCTCTCACCAAACCCCTAAGGAAGAACATACATCGTCCACCACTCTAATCAGTGGTGAAATCAATGTTCCCTATTACACTTAATATATAGCCTATTATTCTAACAACTTATTTTTGAGGCTAAAAGAAATAATAACTAAAAAGGTGCATTTAACTTCAAATTCCCAAAATAATAAACAGGGTGAGTAGTATATATGAGTTTTTTATACATCTAATTTCACATACATACATATATGCACATAGTAAAAGAGAAATGAAACACAATGAAAGAAACACATACTTTTGTGTTTATATATTTCCAATTGATAGATTCCAACATGTGCATCCAAAATATGTAATCGATATATATGCAACTACTAAACAAAATCTACACTGATATATATATATCTCAAGTTAGATGCACATATATACACATTGTTGATTTTTGTTGAATAGGTTGAAAAATATTATTTCCTTTATGGTTTCCATGTAATGGTGATAGTTGCAAAGCAATAAAATAGTCCACATATATAGCCACAATAAGCAAAAAATGGTCCTCATATACATCCACAATAATATTTAGGATTATAAAGTTACCAAAGAAATTGAATAATTAATGTTATTTTCAATAACGAATTGTTGATTGTTGGTCTGTAGCTTTAGGTACGATGAAGATTGTCAATAGATGCAAGAAAAATAATATAAAATTTTAAATCTAGATATATATGTTTGTTTCCTAAGACAAGGAAATAAACATCACTTGGCACATATTGTGACGACAACAGTACTTCATGTATGGGCTGAATATATTGGTGATGGTTGCAATGATAGGTTGCATTCAAAACTTAGGAAAGTAATTGAGCAATTTGTGATATTTTCAATAAAGAATAATTCATTGCTAAGTTGTAGCTTGAGCTACACAACATACATAGTTATCCACACCTATACTTGTCAATGCATCTTCATTTAGATACATATATATGTCACATGGATTTATGAATGGAGAGTCAGGGCCCGTATATTCAACATTCAACCAACATTAGAATATTAAAGTATAGATAAAAGTATGTAGCAATTGAAATAGAGAAGAATCAAACAACTATACTGATATTTAAAACTAGACATATTTATAAATAGATAAACACATGACCTCATAGAGACATGTGGAAAATGAATAAACACACATACACAATGACACATACATATAACCTATCAAATCTACATGCACATATGCATATAATTCATTACATACACTATATCTACACAAATCTATATCAAGATGTTGTATGCACTCAAAAAACTATTGTTAAGGAAATAGTCAAATATATTTAAATTGATTCATTTTGTTGTGCTACATGTCCCTTGTAGGCCAATGACAGACAATGCAATAAAAAGTGTGAAGAATTTCTAAAAAATATATAGTACTACCCCAAATGATAGAAAACCATGGCTGATTATAAATTTTGATATTTGTTACAGCTAAAGATGAAATTCCACATAGGTGAGATTTGGGCTACTACTTTTGATGAGGCTGGAAAAAGCTTATCACAAATTCCATCAAAACAACTTTATATGTTACAATATGAGTCTTCTGGTGCAATGAATGCTCAGTATGTTATCAACAGTGTCACCTACAATTCTTTTATTTTCACTAGTACTTTTACTTAGCTAAGCCAAAGCAATGAGATGATGAAGACTATGGCACAACTCCAAAAGGAGAACATGAATCTAGAAGAAAAAGTAGGGGAAAGAGGTAGCACAAAACAAAACAATTATTGGCATCTGATATACAGACACATATATAACTATACATGGTTACAAGATTGCACCAATTTCAGAGGTGCATATAATAGATGAATGTAAAAGGAGGTGAAGGTGAAGGAAGAAGCAAAAAAATATATATTTTTGTTGAATATAAACAAGGAAGAACATAACAATGTTGACACATCACAAAATTGGAACCATTTTTCCCTAACACATAGGTTACTCCCAAATGGCTAGCAAAAGAAAAGGTAAAGGGCACATATATAGCTCAAATATAAATAAGTCAGACTATATATTATAAGGACCAATAATTGAAACAAATATTTTTTCATAGTTCACTAGATGCACACAGAAAAGAGCCAATACAATTCTAAGAAGCAAAAAGGAAACAAGGAACAAAATTACAAGATTGGTGCTTGAGGGTTGTCTAACAGCCTGGGGAGAGCTAGATTCCATCAAAATTATTGGGGCTGCTCTTTAAAAAATTTAGAGATGCAATGTCAGTTGTTGACAATAGCTCTATTCCGCAACAAAAAAATGGTTGAATGTTCAATTAAAGCAACAAAGGCTAACGAGCTCTATTCCCAATTTTTTGTTTCAAAATTTTTATTCTTCAAATTTTCTATAGAGACATTAACAATATGAGGGAAAACAAATAATAAAAAAAGGATTTAACATGTCACATAACACTTAATATATAGTTTATCATTCAAAGAATACCCTATTAAGGGTCAAACAAATAACTACTTTCCCAAAAGAATAAACATAGCGTACAATATATGAATGTTGTTCAAATTAACTTTGACATACATACATATCTACACATAGGAAAATAAAATGAAACAAACAAAAACAAGGCATGCTATCCACCTAGCCATATTGGGTCATAGAGCATCATAGGCTCTCACCAAACTATAGCAAGATAGAGAGAGTGTCATTTTCTCTTTCCACTCATTTTATTTTTCCTACGTGCAAATATCTACATATGTGAAATTAGATGCAAAAACAATTATCATATACAAACAATATTCATATGCAGCATGCAACTCATGTTGTGTTTTTTTTGCATGGTTTTCTTACTGTGAATTCTTCTATTTTATGGTGTTTTTCCTCTGAAACATTTTTTTTGGAATTTTATAGTGGCTGGACAAAGAAGGAAGTTGAAAGAAAGCAAGCAGGAAGAGGCACATGTTTGGAAAACCCAGATCGAATATGGTCGCACCCACAAAAGGATATGAAAATCACAAAAGAGAACCTTTCCGGAATTGGACATTCCTGGAATGTGTGACTAACATCTCTATGTGGATCGCTCATTTACTTGTCAAACCAGGAGACGTATACTTTAAATGGCGCGGCAAAATATATGCACCAAGAACTAGTTTCAGTCAAATCTTAGCAGAAAACAAATACTGGAAAGGAATTCTATCTACGCCACAGGAAGGTAATGCAAAATTCTTTAACTCAACTATGATTTGATTAAAACAGAAACCATAATGACTACGACTGAAACACAAACCATGAACTGGCCTTATGCTGCAGGAACAGGCACAGGGATGGGTTCTCTATGTTGTAGGAGCAATATAAGACTGAGTTTGTATGAAAACTTCAAAGATGAGAGCTAACTAAAGATCAACAGGAAAGAACAACTAACTAACTAGCTACAGATACTTACTAAGTGGTCCCCCTTAGCAAGCATCTACTGATTACACAGATGCTTAACTCAGAACTTCATCAAGCTTTATTCATGAAAATAGAATGGTATACATTACTTTGTTGAAATGGAAACTAACAAAAAAATTTGTCTCTTGTCAAACAGATTATGCTTTTCATTATCATACTGATTCTTACATGATATCTGCTATCTTCTATCTTACTCTAACTATCATCTCACTTGCCCAGGAGGAGAACCTTATTTTTAAATTAGGAGAGCAACTAACTAACTAACCCTATCAAAGAAAGACGTGGAAGTAAAGTGTATCCCCAAATCAAGGAACAAACTTCATAAATGAATTTATGTGTTCAACCCGATCCAGAGAGAATCTAGCGCTCCACTCTTTCCACATTGACTGTCATTAAAAATCTTTCCCAATAGTTTCAGTCAAAGAGTCTTTGTTGAAGCTTCCTCAAAGTCGTGCAGGAAATGGACTTTACTGCAAGGTCGAGATCGACTGCGCTTGACTCGATCATTCTTCAACAACCTGTGAAACAAAAGGTAACAGGTGCAAAAGAAAAGGCGTACGGCACATACACAATATTTGTTCATTAATCACACATTTGAATCTATTTCATCATTCAAAAATAGTATGTGATATACCAGTCATTTAGGGAGTTAATGGGGCAATAAATGTAATCAAGTCAACACAATAAGTTGTAGGAATATGAAAGTATTTTGCTACAGGATATCCTCATAAAAAGTTTTAACATAGTTTAAACAACCACAAATAACAAAAGTAAAGATATTAAAAGTTCATCATAATATCCAAACTTATGAACATATTTTAAGCTCATCACTGCCCCCTACTTAGCCTAATGCTGGTCCTTAAGCATTAACTTTTCTGTTGGTTTCTCTGAAGTCAGTGGTTACTGCATGAATGTGAGATGGATTTCCAAGCCTGTAATAAAATCCTTTGAAATCCTAACACCTTTCATACCTTCAGTTTTCTAAATCATCATTAAGATTTGTAGCCTGGTGAGGATAGAGGGGCCACATTAGCATAGGAGGTCTAAATGTCAATGAAAACCACAGTTCAAATCTCATTTGAAGTCCCAATTGTATGTATCTATTTGACCTTTTAAGAGCTGCTGTGAAATTTAGGGGACTGTGTGGTTCTGATTTTCTTAATCCAACAGTTAATCTTTCCCATCTTTTCTCACTTTTGGTATATGCTAGTCTCCAAAACGAATATTGTTGTGCCTGATATCAAATATCTTCTCTCTGGCTGTAACATTATTAATGCCATATGTCAGAGCAAACCAATCTTTCAACATTGAATGGGGGTTTGAACTTTGAGAGCGTAATGGAATAGGCTCAGTTTTCTCAGCTTCCTCATATGTTTCCCGCTGCCTACCATAATTTGCCTCATTTGCTACCCATGACATAAATGCTCTTAAATGAATATCACCAATATACAAAAGAGGATTTTATTTTGTTTCAAATGGAATTAAAAAGCCATGTAAATAGAATTCACACAGAAAATTTCTTAACCAATTTGGGGCTGCCTGGTATGCTTCATAAAATTCTTTAGTAGTATGAAGTATAGGATCTTGGTTTCTGGAAATTCTCATCAGTTGGTACCATAAGAACTATTCTTTGAGGTACAAAGCATAAAATCTGGGTGGTGGTCTGCATTCCATAATCTGACCATTTACTTTTAACATTTTATCCATTTTTGTTTTCAACTCAACAATTTCCTATTTTTGACTTTTAATTTCCTTTCTCAGTTTCTTCCTTTCTACTTCCCATAGACTTTGTTGCATGTCAGTCTGGGCTATGTGTCATAAATTCAGGGTTTGCAATGTAACTAGTTCCCAATTAGCTTTAACATATTCCAAAAACTCAATTAAAAAATGTCTTCTTATACACAACAATGGCTTTACAAGTTGCAGGGTGAAATATAGCTTCACTAGGCACATTCAATTGTTCAGTCAATTCCTGCTCTTGCTGCAAGATAAATTTGGGTTGCTGCGGTGGAGAAGGTTGTGCTTCCTCTGAAAACTGTATAGTAGCGGTAGCCAAGTCATCAAGATTTGGTAACCCTTGCTCATTATACCCTGTTTCAATTGTATCAACTTGTTCCTCTTCAGGTACGAATGGACTTTGTGCAGCATTTTCAGACATATTCTGAGAAACATTAAATTCATACTCAATAGACCCTTCTGAAATTACAATAACCTTTGGTTGAGGTGAAACAGGGGAGGTCTTAGATTGTTTCCTTGTGGAAAATCTTCTTCGTACTGATGCGGCTGTAGGAGGCATTCTAGTATCCTTCCTCTTTCTTGTCTGCTCAGAGGGCTCTGCCCTACTAGAAGATGATGGTGAACTAGTGATAGCAACATGTGTTGTTGTAGGAGAGACGGCTGGAGGGGATGATGCTGCAGGAGAAGGACATTTCCTTTTCTGAGAATGAGGGTTTGATTCAGGGGACCCTTCTGCCTTTGTTTTACCCTTCTCTCTCCTAGTGGCACACCTAGTTTGTACCCTAGCAGAGGATTCAGGTGTGAAAGCTGCAGGACCAGGTGCTATAGGAGTAGATGACCCCTACCCTGTTCTACTAGTAGATGCAATTTTCTTCTTTTTCTGAGGCTGTGGGTTAAGTACCCTAGGGGGTTGTGGAATTTGCAAGCTCTTTTGAGCAATTAATTGTTGCC
>VDFB02392195.1:0-18889 GCA_007258455.2 Sequoia sempervirens | reverse complement strand
AACCTCTGCTTCTAGTGATTTCTCATTTGTTTCCAGAAAACTGACTGTTTCCTTCACAAACTTCAGCCGCTCCTCCTTTTTCTTCAATTGACAGCCAAAATTTAGAAAGTCAGTCCTCACCACCTGCTGTGTTTCCTCCATGAGTTCTACCTTGCACCATGCCAAGCCAAGGGACACCGCTTCCCATGGCATACATGGATGGACCACTATTTGACTGATTACTGACCACATCAGAATTCACAGGCAACGATATATTGAGTCTGTTTGCTGGGCATATTGGGTCAGATCCGAGGTAGTAGAGGAAATCGGGGTGCTAATGGGTATCGAGCTTTTAGAAAGAGAGGCGAGGAGAGATTGAGCAACATCGGCTGGTGTTAAGGTTCGCAGAGGCATCAAGATAAAGAGCCCAGTTTGGGCGAATTAGGAGAAACCTCCCGTAAACATTGTGGTAGGGAAGGGAAGGCGTACGGCTAATTTGCGGTCAAGGGCGCTGTGGAAATGGTGAGAGACGACAGCTAAGAAAAGCGGAAGCGAAAATTACTTGTTGACTGGACGTGGGCGCTGCTTTGCTTGTAATTGTCCCCTTACTTACTTCGAGCTCCTAGCTTGATGTGAGCACTTGGCTTGCAGTGGCTTCTTGTGATCCTTCTCCCGGAATAGCTTCCGTGTGATATCGTTTAGTGGGTGGGGTATCTTCAATCTCTATGATTTCTGGCCGTTGTGGTTGAGACACCCTCATCACCTTGGAGGCCCAGGTGAGTGTCTGCAAGGCCTATGACGTATTCAGACGCACATTTGAAGTGACATAGGAAGACTTCCCTGTAGACTTTCTTTTTTGTTGGGTGGAGGACGTTGATGTCTCAGCTCCCTCTTCCGCTTGCTCTTCTCCTTCATCGGGGTCGTCACCACCACTATTGCTTGATTTAGAAGCAGGGTGCTCCTCACCCCAAATCTTGTCAAACCACTTATCCTCTTTTATGCTATCATAAGGACTATCAAGCTGTTTTGTTTCCTAGCGATACACCCAAAAGGCTCTAATCCTCTCATTGGTCCATTCCTCTACATTACTCCGCTGATTGTACAAAGTTTTTCCCATTTTGTGGTTCTCATCATAATCTGCCACAACGAGATAGAACTTGTGCCATGGTGGCTTGCTGTCTTCCATGGGGATATGAATCAGGTCAACCGACAATTCATCTTGATCCTCTAGCAGGCTGTGCCTCTGTTCCTAGTAAGGCTGAGGTCTTTGAGTTACCTTGAGGTGATCATAAGGTAAATCATTGAAAGGGTTGTAATCCCACTTGTCACAGATTATTACCAACTCCAAATGAGCCAACTTATCCTACAATAGCGAGGGTGTCTGCTTCTTTTTCAGGGCCACTGTTTTGAAACTTAGCAGATGGGTGAAGAATCCCTTCCTCTTGATGCTTTTCGCGCTACAAAAGGTAATATCAATAATGCACGCCTGCCAGAACAATTCCAAATCCAACACTCGATTAGTCACACATGTAGGAAGGCAGAAGGGTTCACCAGTGAAGCCTCGCATTCAGATGAATGTGAAATCTGCTTCGAAAAACTAATCACACTTTGGAGTGAAATTCTGAATAAACTTTGTCTGAGTCAAGGTGAGCTGATTGATAGACTCCTCTCCTAGTAAATCTTGCAAAATCAGAGTCAAGAAATAATTTGAAAATGAGTAATAATCAAAATTAGAAGAGAGGAGAGGGGTTCAGACAGAAACTGGATTTTTCCTCCTTTTTCATCAAAGATAGACAACTCCATACGCTCAACAAAGAAATCAGGGTTTTGATATAAAAAAATATAAGCAAGATAGGAGACAAATCCAAAATTTCGTTCAACTGGTACTTGTTAATTTGCTCTAACATCTTTATTACAAGGTGCTTTGCAAAATCATACCAAAAGTAAGATTTTTGCCTACGGAATTGGAAAGCTGGGCCTAATTGAAAAGTGTGCACCTCTTGGTTAGTGTCCAGACCAAAAACAAACACCATCATTGAAAAGGAATCTTCCAGGTCTTCCTTGAAAGTGTCGTACAAAGTAGGAATTCTTGGCAGCTTCTTGTGATCTGCTTCAATCCTTCCCATTTCTTTGTTGTCAACCTCTAGAGCCTTATCCCTGGTGTTCCATATTTTATCTCCCTGCTTAGGAGTGAACGTCTCCACTTCCATCTCTCTTTGTATAGGGTCTGGAATACACAACATATACCAGAAGGTAGTCGGGTTGATGTTAACTGACATAGTCTGACCCTCAATAGTGCTGGTACTTGGGTTGAAATGCTTAATGGCCACATCGACCAATTATGGGCAATAGTTCATAGATGGGACCATATATTGAGGAGGCCCATTGAATCATACTTTTTCTGTAGTTGACATTGCCCTTCTGGACACCTTCATTCATTCGCAGGAAGCTTCCCTCAATCCTTTAGGGTTCTTTGCGAGAAAGGGATCATGAACATTATCCCAATCTTCCTGAACTAAGTTATGGTCTCTGTAGTTTTTGGGCCTGTCCAACGCCTCTGTGTTTGCTCATTTTGGCTTATCAGGAATACCCGATGTAGCATAAGAAATATTCTCAAAGACATTAATGGCTGATGCAGCTCGTAGAGCTTTAGCTAATTTTTGCGTCTCCACTGGCCTAACTCCCTAGCTTGAACCTTCTGCCATTGCTAATCTTCAGGAAGCTTTTTGCTTTAGCTGGAATTTTCTGCAACTTTACTTTAGCTTTGGTTGTGTGCTAGGATTTTCTTTTGCTCTAGGCAACGTATTTGAAAAGACCTTTTGAATGCTTAAAATTTTTGCATGCAATACTTAGTTGTTTTTTCTCAAGGTGGTAGACGAGAGTTACCTTTTTTGCATTTAATGCGGCATGTACTGCCAACTCTTTGGTTTGTGCAAGATGAATTACTTTCCATTTTGGTGTGAGAAGAATTCATAATTGTGATTAACAACTATATTGTACAGCTCAATTTTCTTGGAACTTGAGCCGATGCTTTGCAAGCAACCTAAGCATTTGTATGCATTGGCAATTAATATCCCGAAAGGAATGATTAAGCCAAAGATGTGATCAACATTTGAAAAGATATGAGCTCTACCTAAGAATGAGCAAAACACTTGGAGAATGACACCTCAGTCCTTAGCCGTGCATAATATAGCCGATTGCTGCCACCAGCTTAAGCTAATTAATTAACCCTTATTAGTTTTGCACGCAACAAACCGTACTCAACAGATGCAATTGGGTGGGAAATTCAAGTAGGCATGGGCACAACTTTCAAGTTGGTACTTGATTAATATCATGTTTATGGCAAGTGGATTACCATGCCTTTCCTTGCTTTTTCTATAAATAGGAATCTAAGCAGTAGCAAAATCACACTTAGCGATTTGAGAAAAATTGGTATTAGGTTATTGGTGTAGCATTTTTTAGCATTTGTAGTTGCGTAGTGTTCTCATAGGCTAGACTTAGGTGCTTTGCAGGAATAATTTTAAGGTATTCATAGAGAGTCTGACAAGATGAACACCCCAATTAGGCTAGTATCACATAAGTCTCAAACTACCTTTTTAGGAGAGATTTCTACTAGGTGCTTAAAAAGGATGACGAAGAACAAGCATTTGTTGTCCATCATAGCCATTAAATGGGTCTTAGGATGATACTGCCTTGATTACAAGGACAAGTATCGAGTTAACACTGATGTGTGCTCACACTTTGTTGCCTCCATGCTAGATATAGGAATTCCCAAGCCATTGATTCTTTGTCTGGTGAATGAAATTTTCTCCAAGAAATACCTAAACGGCCTCAGTGAGGTCATTGTAAATGTTGCATATGGTGGGGGAATTCCAACTACAAGCGACCTCCAGAGGTTTATAAAAGAGGACGCGGTCATGCCATGGTTGCTATTTCTTAGTGGATTTCGCCTCCAGACTCGAGATGAGCACCATCAGAGGGTAACTCGAGCCTACCACTTCCTGTTCCGCATCTACAATTTTTGCAACTGGGTCATTTTCTTCTTTTTAGCATGTATGTATGAATTTAGTTTTGCATGTGGGTGTTTAATTTTTTGCCCTGTTTAGCTATGAGTTCATTTCTCTTACTCTTAGCAATAATGGGTCACTTGTTTCTTTTTGCCTCAGACCATAGAATAAATAAAAATACCAGTGAACAAAACAAAAGGGAAAGAAAGGAAAAACATATAAACATATTTACATGGGTGTGGAAAGCAAGCTTAATTGAATATTTTCAAGTGAATCCCATTGACTGGAATTCCCAAAGCTTCCTTTTCCATAGTTTCTAACTCATATGTATTATACTCTTTGCATTGAATTATTTTGAATGGGCCTTCCTAAAGGCTATCAAACTTTCCATGTTGGCCTGACTTTGCGGTCCTTTCGTTATGTTTTAGCACCAAGTCTCTGCACTTTAGGCCTTGGTCAGATGTCTTCTTGTCAAACTACCTTTTAACCACTTGCCGGTGGTTAGTCATGGCCCTTAGGGACTTTTCCCTTTTCTCTTGTACTTCTAGCAACTCGGCTAACCGCACCTCCATTGCACCATTTTTCTCCACCTCTAGAGATTTTAACAATTGTAGCGCTGGAATCTCCATAGAGATAGGCAATAATGCCTCTTTTCCATAAACTAGCTCATATGGTGAAGTCTTGAGGACTTGTTTTGGAGTTATGTGGTTTGCCTAGAGCGCTGCTCAGAGCTTTTTATGCCACTTCCTTTAATATCCTAACCCAATTCTTTTGAGGAGTTAGACTAGATTCTTGTTTGTTGATTCAGCTAAGTCGTTCCCCTGTGGGTAGTAATTTGATGATGTTTTAAGGAATATGTCGTGTGTAAGTGCGAATTGACTTACCTTGGAAACTAGGAAAGCTTTAGCATTGTTAGAGATAATAGTTTTGGGCAGGCCAAATCTTGTCACTAGTTCCTCTAGGAAGTCCACTATTTTTGCCTCTGTTGCATTCTTTAGTGGCATAGCTTCGATCCATCTCATGAAGTAGTTTGTGGCCATTAAGATCCATTTATGTTTTGTGTTGGAGACTGGATTGATCATTTCAACGAAGCCCAAACCCCATTACGTGAACAAATCATCCACCACTATCGGATTGAGAGGAATTGTGAAATTCTTTCTTCTTCCAGCGAGGAACTGACATTCCTTGCAAGTTTTCACCAAGGAGTAGGAATCATTGAATATCGTCGGCCAAAAATACCCTGCACACATAATTTTGATGGTGGTTGTCTTTGTGGAGAAATGCCCGCCTGCAGAATTGCTGTGGTAAGTGTTGAGGATCCTTTTTGCTTGTTTTGTGGTAACACATCGCAACAAAATGCCGTTAAAATTTCTCTTGAAAAGGATGCCTTCAATGAGCGTGAATCTGCTATTTTGCAACCGGTAGAATCTCCTCTTCTGAGAAGGAAGGCCCGATGGATACTTTCTTGTATGCATAAACCTTATTCTATCCGCCAACTGACAACCCTTAGACTTCAACTCATTCATTAAGACTAGCTCCGGCTACTCTTCTTTGGTGGCCATTTCTTCATCTTGCGCAAGATATTCGCACAATCCTCTTCCCCGAATAGTCTTTGTAGGTGTTAGTTGACAAATTTATCACCTAACTCTATATTCCTATGCCCACAAAGGTGATAAATGTAACTACAGTTGAATCGACAATAATATCATTTTCAAACCTATTCTTTGCTTGTTTTAAAAGGTGGCAACTACCTTTATCAGATATTTAATGAATGATTTTTTTTACTAGTGTTGATTTTAACCAGAAAGCAAATAAAGGAAGGGGATTTTAACTAGAAAGCTTCAAAGGTATCAATCAACTTCGTGCATAAAGAAATAAAATTTCTTAAAAAAAGATAACAACTAAACAAATATCACCGTAGAATTCTTATTCTCAGATAAAAACACCACAACAATAAAGCAAACTATATCATCTATCACCCCAATAAAATAACACACCAACAAATATTTAGTATAAACAGAAAGAATCCATACACCATAATTCAAATATTACGCATGCATAAATTTCACTAATGCCTTCTATATCAGAATAACATATAATAGCTAAAATAATAGAGTTTGTTCTAATGAGTAAATCAATTTTTTCCCAAAATATCCTAATCACATCAGTCTAATCCATATTTAAACATAGCAAATGTCTTTGGTAACGGTTTCTTGAAAGTAACCGTACCGAAAATTAAAAAGAAGTCTTTAACTTAAAAGAGTCAATTTTAAAGAAAGTATTTGAAATACTAAAAATAAATTATGCATCGGTCCCACCCACTTCAACTTCATCAACTTCCGGTTCCTCAATCCCTTCTTGTCGCAACAACCTTTCCTGCATCTTCATTCTGGCCTTGTATTCCTTGTACCTGGTAATGATTGCAAAAATCTCTCTACTGCCTGGTGTTAGTGTGATTTGAAGCCTGGTTCTCCATTTTCTGAGTGCAACCTTAGACTCATTCAGAGTGTCAGACCTTCTTTCTGCTTTAGTTTTAATAGTTTTAAGATAGAGCTCCAGCCTCCCAAGCTTTGAGAAAGATTCTTTGGTCATTGTAGCAGGATCTGCTACTTCCCTGTTGAAGAATTCTTTGAATTTCGAATAGATTTCCTTTGTGTCTAGAATATTATCATCGAACTCATCCATTATTTTCACTTGTATATCATGACAATTTCCTTTGATTTCTCCTAACATATCTAGATACTTTTCTAGTACTTCAGAGATTTCTTTAACCAAGTTATCATATATGCCTAATTTCCATTTAAGTGAATCAAGCCACAAAGGATCTAATTCCATTAGATCACTAACAATCTGTTCATTGATCAACTTCAATCGATCCATGGAAATTAATTCTTTTATTTCTTCTGAAAGCACATAAAGACTAGTTTGGTCTTTCCTAATCTGCTATAGTTCTATTATCAATCCTTTTCTTTTATCAACAATATGAGTGTAAGAGATCACAAATTTACTAATGAAAAGTACAGCCTCCTGAGATAATTCTTCAATCCACTCACAGACAGCCTTGGAGTAATTTAGGTTCTTCCTAATCAACTGCATCATAGACTCATCAATAACTCTCTCTTGAGAACTAGAGGCTTCAACAGACAAAAAGGGAGAAACTATAGAAGAGAAAGTTTTTGAAATCCAAAACCTAAGATTGCAATTTTACCCTTTCCTTTCTTTCTTCTTTTACCCGCTTGGCTAAGGAATTGACTGAGTAATTGGCATGATATACATCACCCTTAAGTGTTTGGGGACCCATGTCAACATGTATAATTTTATAATCAGCCATTGTTATCTTATCATCATCCAAATCTCTTAAAGGTTCTACAATCTCTAGTATCTGATTACTCGAAACAGAGTCATCCAGTATCCTTGACATTTTCTAAGTTTTCTTGGGCTTTGAAGAAGATTGGAGTAATTTTTCCACTGTATCTACTCTAGTAGATGTTGTGGGAGTGTATTTTCTCTTCTTTTCTACTACCTTCTTTAGCCATACTGGAGAATTTTCTATCAGAATAGAACCTTTATCACTTTGAATAACTTCCTTGGACTCAATAGGAATAATTGATACATTTTCTATAGGAGGAGAAGGTTCTTCAGACAAGGGTGGGAAAGTATTATCTTCAACAATTTGCCTAAAAATGTTATCTGAATCTTTTGGTGCAGGTCTTGTTTGGACATTCTTCTTTTTAGGAGTAGGGATAGATGGGTTGTCTTGCTCACAAATTGACTTCAATTTGGATGACTCTTCAGGTTTTTCACCATCACCCCTAGATTGCGAATTGGCACTAGAAGACCTGGTAGCTATTCTTGCTGATGATGTACTTCCAATGACTACCTGGCTAGATCCCTGTTCATTTCTCTAAGATGATTTCGGTTCATGAACAAAACCAAAAACCTTACGCCATTTTCCCTCTAACCAATCTTGAGTCCTTCTGAATACTGGCTCAACCCGTGCACTCATATATAAAACTTCATCTTTACCCCAATCAACTCTAGGATGCAATTTGTTAGGCAAATTCTCATATTTAGGATCAAGAACCACCAAATCTTTAGTCACATTTTTAGGAATTTGGAAAGAAAGACCAAAAGTTTGTATCTGATCAAGGGTTAACCTCATATGATCTCTCTTGCATACTTTTTTTACATTAGTACAATCCTCCCAGAAATCCTCAATTGAAGGTTGGTGTTGATATGAGTCAGAAGCATACAGGTTTCGTTTTACAAAGCCCTTGCTGTCAAAATTGGTTCTCACAAACAAGTACTGGAGATTGTATTCTTTAAGAATCTTTTCAACGCCTTTAGCCATCTGATTTTTTTTGCACGAGAAGGAAGGAGTAACTAACGGGAAGGTATACCCCCATTTTCCCATATTCATGTATTTTATATTCACTATGGCCATTTGTCTACAAACTTCTAGAAATACTAGCAAACCCTCAGGATACTTGGACAATTTAAGTGGGGCTTTTTCATAACCTCCTATCCTCAAATAAGAAAACCTATCAAACTGGATATAAAAACTTCCAAACTTCAACACCAAAGATTTTGACTCAGAGGAAAAAACAAATTTCAGGGTTTCCATCTAGTTTTCTCACAACCTCCATTAAAAATGTGTCATTAACAAGACAATATTCTCCCATTCCAACCTGCCTAGTGAACTGTGGATAACATTTATATATGGTCATGCGAAAAGTTGGTGGTACCTGGGGTTTCAACCCTGGCCAGAAAGATCTCTGACTAGCAATGATATATATCAAACAAGAACATAGATGAAAAGCAACAGTCTTTTGAAAATTGACTAATTGTTCATGTAGATGGAAGAAAATTATCTTAGCCCAATCGATAAACACATCATCGTCACAGATAACCAAAATAAACTAACACATCCAGTCTTCAAATAATTCAATTTGTGCATTCCTGACAATACGGTGAAGCAAAGCAATGGCATCAACAATTTCTGCTTTAAAATGTACCCTTTTAAGTTTACTGGGTAACTGGAACTTACCTCTTTTCTCCAGTTTTAACCACCCTTTGGCCATAGAATTTTTACACCGGGCTTCATTAACCCTGAAGAATTCATTAGCTGCTACAACAAGCATTTCTTTTACAGGTGCATTCTTTGGAATTCTCAATTCCTGAGAAATGACTTCAGGGGAAATTTTAGCAACAATGGTCCTGTCCACGACCTTAATTTCTCGGGTTTCAGGAATGTACCTTCTTGACATGCAACAATTAGGTCTATGCTCAACACAACTTTTGGAAAACTTCCGGTGTGAGCTAATCCACTTTCGAGCACCTTTGCGTCTACAATAGACTTTTCTTTACTATCCAAACGTACCCAAAATTCTTCCAATTTAAAAATTCCTAGCTTTGTATCTCTCACACTGAGCCAGCGATTTTGAATTTCAGATTGCATGAGCTCACCATGCCTAAGGAAATGCTTGAATTCCTAAAGAAATAATAGCAGTAGGTAGAAGTATAGCTAAGGCTTTAGCAAATAAATTCTCACCACCTTAAGCCATGTAAAATGACAAGACGTGCAATTGATGCTGAATTAATATGAAACTTTATTTTATTTTGTAGTAATGAAAACCCTAAGGTTTGCGTGCCTTGTATAAATATTGATAAGACATCTCTTGACCGTACCATACACTTTATTAAATGCAAGGATGGTGTCTCGAAACCTGCAGAACAATCAACAAACTCCTTTGTCGCGGCAAACTGAAACTTGACAACCTAAAGTTGGGAGTTACAAAGTTTTGAGAACCTACGACTCACTAACTGCACCCTTGACACCACGAAGGATAATAGTCGGGCTATCAGAAAATTAAGAAAAAAACAAACCCGACGACACAGACAACAAATAAGGAGCACCAAAGAACTAAGTTTTGCAACTAGGAGAACATGTGACAAAGAGTTAGAAACTTAGTGAAACCCGCAACAAAGGAATAAAATGAATATGTAGGCCTTTAACCTAAGCAGGAAACATGAACAAGGGGACAAATGATACATAGTATATTTATGAGTAACAGTAGGCTTCACCTTAATGTCATACTTGAGGATCTTGGTGATCCAATTAGCTCTTTTCTTGGTGATTTCTCTTTCCATGATGTATTTGTGCACACTAGAATGTGCAACATAGACAATCACCTTATTGAAAGAGATTAGATGTCAAAACTTCTCGAGTCCCTTAACTATTGCAAATGCCTGTCTTTCTACAAAATTGTAGTTTGTTTCATATTCTTTCAGGGTCCGAGAGTGAAATGTTATCAGATTTTCCCCCTTGCCCTCATTATCTTTCTAAGTTAAGACAGTAGCAATGCTTGACTAGCTACTGAATACATACATTATGAAGTCCTTTGATAGGTTTGGGTTGACCAAAATAGGAACAAAAGAGATAACATCCTTGACTTTTTCAAAGGCTTCTCTGGCTTCTTTTGTCCATTTAAATATTTTATCTTTTTTTAGCATTAGGGTAATTGGCCTAATTATTCCTGCAAAATTAGAAATAAATTTACTAATGAAATTTACCTTCCCTAAGAAGGATTGAATTCCCTTCTTGTTGATCGGGGGAGGAAGCTCTTTGATTGCTTTCACCCGCTCAGGATCAATTGAAATTCCTTCTTTGGACACTACGTTCCCTAGTAGTTTTCCTTGCAGTACTCCGAAGACATTTTTTGGGGTTTAGGGATATCCTGAACTCTTGGCATTTCTTGAACACCATCTCCAGATGATCAAAATGATCATCCTTGGATTTGGAGAACACCATCAAATCATCCAAATAGATTAGGATAATCTTGTTGATTAGTTTGCTGAAAGCGATATCCATTGTCCGCTGGAAGGTAGCTCCTGCATTTGAGAGGCCAAAAGGCATCTTGGTGTATGCAAACGTTCCCCACTTGGTAGTGAACATTGTCTTATGTTGATCCTCCTCTTTGACCTGGATCTGATTGTAATAGGCGAAGCCATCTAACAGGGAAAACATCTTTGACCTTGCCACCATTTGCAGGATAGACTCCATTGAAGGTAGTGAGTAATGATCTTTCAGGGATGCTTTGTTTAGGTCTCAAAAGTCCACACATAGATGAATATCCCCATTCTTCTTTCAGATAGGGACCAGATTGGATACCCATGTGCTATGCTTGATTGAGAAGACAATCCGTGATTGGATTAGCTTTGTTAATTCTTGCACTGTTAGCGCTTCAATCTTGGGATTGATTGGTCTTTGTTTTTGATGGATGGGCTTCACACCTTCTTCCAACTCAATTGTGTGCTGAATGATATTGAGATCATATCCCCTGAGGTCATTGTATGACCAGGCCACCACTCCTTCATATTTATCACAAAATTCGATAAGCCTTTCTTTATCGTGATGCGGGGCGTCCTTCCCAACTTTGAGCTTTCTTCCATCTTTGACTTGAAGGTCCACATAGTCACCTTTATTTGCTACAAACTTTCGTTTGTAATTTCTTGCATCATCACAATCAAAAAGGTTTTCAAGAGTGACCAATCCTTTTGGAAGCTTGTTGGATTTTAGTTGGATGATATTTCCTTCATAGGCTTCAACAATCTTTGGTTGGAGTTGGTCAACAAACTCTCCTGACTGCTAGATGAACAAGGCAATGTGTTCATCACTATCAAACACTTTCCAACTTTGGTCATTGTCTGAAATTTCCGGTCAAACTATTACTCGTACAAAGTGCTTGTTGTGAATGAGATTGGAGGCAGGATCAAACTGAGATCTGATTGATGCCATGTGATCTGCATCTGTATTCTATTTTTGAGGCACCATCTAAATGTTGAAGGCTTCAAAACCCTCAATTAGGTCCCAAACTCTGTGTCTGTAGGATTGCATACAGACATTCTTGGCCGTAGAAATCCCTCAGACTTGATTGACTACTAGTTCAGAATCTCCGAACACCATCAATTGCTTAATGACCATCCATTCCGTAAGGCTGATACCTTGCACTAGTCCTTCATATTCAGCTTCATTGTTCGAGCAGGTGAAATGGAAGCAAAAATACCTTAGTGTCTTTTCATTATGTGGGGATATTAAACATATTCTAGATCCTGCACCATTCTTGCATCTTGCTCCATCAAAGTGCAACGCCCACAGTTCTAGGGCTTGATCGCCTTCAGATTCTTTGACAACCTTTGGGAGCACTTGATCTTCATCGTAGACGACATAGGTGTGCAACCCGATAGCATGGTAGTTTCCAAAAGGGTCGGTATCTATATGTTCACTTAGGAGAACATCTTCTTGATCATTCTGGTCTCCAGTCATTTTTTCATCTTCTAGTAGCTCAATGCAATACATTTATTGCTTGATGATAGAGGTATGCGTGGCTTCAAAATTGATCATGGCTTCATTGGCTATATGTTCTAAATGTGAAGCTTCAGATTCTATCTTCATCTTTGTACCATGCTTGGTTCTAAGGATCAAATGCGACCAATCCAGGGACATATATCTGCCCACTTTTGAAGTAAATTCTCGGGATAGGCAGAGGCCGAACATGGGGGGAACATCTATGATCATAGTGTCTTGTGACACTATGATACTAGGGAAAAAAATAGAGTCAAGGGGAGTGCTTTGATGACACCTACGGTTTCAACTTTATTTCTATCAAGTTGCATCACTCCTCTTTTTAAGGGTTCATAGATGAGTCCTAAAGCTCCAACTATTTGCTTAAGCATAACTGTGGTGCTAGCACCAGAATCAATCATGGCATTGTGTAATAATTGCTCCCCTATAATGAGAGTTAAGAAGAAGGGTTGAGGCTTCGGTTTATCTCTTACTTCAGCAGGGGCTTCTGCTGTGTTGTTTGTAAGAACTTTAGCGGAAGATGGTTGATCAACAACCCTTACTTTGGGCAACTGCTCCATTGGCATTGTGCTTACATCTTCCCAGACAACCTTCTGTTGTAGCGTCTTCTATTCTGGGATGGCTAGAATATCCCATAGAGACACATTAGTAGATAATTTCTTCAGTTGTTCCACCACATTGAACGGTGGAAGATTCAAATGTTTTTTCTCCTTCGCTCTTGTTATAACAAATTCCCTTCATGGCTGATATTGCGATAGCGCTGCAGAGGTACTAGGCATCTAGTCAAAAGAACTTTTAGGTTATAGAATGACTAGTTGTGGGACAACTGGTTCGCCCATAAATCTCCTCTTTGATTGAGTGTAGTAGTCAAATTGTACTTGCGACATTTTAGATGCGGATGTATCATTTACAAACACTGCTTCTTCTTCTTCCATCCATGAGAAGAGTGTGTGGTCGGGAGCGATGTCTGCTTCTTGCTCTAGTGACATCCCTTCCATTTGTGCTGTGAGCACCACATTGTCAATTTGCAAAGAGGTATACACATAGCTTTCAGAGTCTGATGTTGTGTCTTGGTTGTGTTGCTCCGCCACCTTTTGTTGTAGGTTTTCACGTGGGAAATTTTGGGGCATATGTGAATCACCACAAGGAAAGCACCAGGGATTGGTGTCATCCGCTAAATTATTTTTTCCCATAGTCAGCTCTTTGTTCAAACTTAGATAAGCACTTTGTAGTAGAGTGGGTACTGATACCATTTGATTTGTTGTTTGCGCTTGCGGATTTGTGCGAGTGCCTCCTTGGAACTAGTTTTGTTGGTAAGGGGACCTTCTTCCTTGATAATTCTGGTAAGTAGGCTTTAGAGGTACGACCTGATTGCACTTGATAACAGTTATCTCATTGACAATAGTTCGTAACATTTCCTTGAACTTGCTCATCTCCTCTTTTGAAGAACTTGATGTAGAGGCAACAATTTGTGGCGCACTCGAATACGCATACATGGATTGAGGAGGGGCCGGTGCGTTGGTAGAAGGAATTTCCTTGGTAGGAATTGATATCTCGGGGAATATAGGAATGATGGGCCGAGGCAAAAATTTCCCAAAGTCTATCAAATTGTTCTTTTCCTTGATAGCGATGCTATATGCACCTGGTAGCGTGGTTCCGCCAAGAGATTGGATCATCATTGAAATGTTGGGATTGAGAGACTTTAAGTAGAACACGAATGCCAGATCGAGTGGGGGGCGAATGTTAACTTGAATCCTCTGCCAGCTTGTATGGAATCAAGCATTGAAGTCAGCCATGGCTTTGTGCGGGGCCCGCTTTATGATTGAGAGCTAATAATATAGTGATGATCGGTCTCCTTCATTTGAAAATCTTTGATAGAAAGGCTCCCCGAGCTCATCCGAGGTATTTATAGTGTTTGTTTGCAACTTGCAGTACCAATCTAGTGCCTTTCCCCTAAAAGAGGTGACAAGCAGCCTTAACGCCACATTTTGGGTTGTAACCCCATGTACTAGACATACATCTGCAACATCTTGCAAGTGTTCAAATGGTTTTCTAGAGCCACCTCCGGTGAATTTAGGTATAACCTTTAAGGCAGAAATTGGGATAGCGGCCCAAATGACATGTGCTACTGGTGCAACAAGAGGGATTCCAACATCCCATGCCACATAATTTTTGTTAGCGGCAAGCAACATGGCTAGCAGAAAGGGAGGAGGAAGCAAAATGTTCACTAATTGGGTTGCGGGCTGTACTGTCCCTAATGGTGGTACTAATAAACTAGAATTATTTACTGTTTGGGACCTAGTAATAGGCCGATGGCTCATACATCCTTCTTGAAATTAGGTTCATTGAAGCTCGGTCCCACTGGGCGTGCCAGGAAAAAGAAAAACTGTTGATGCCAAAAATTGGCAAGGTAACAACCCTTTGTGGGAAACTCAGTTTATGGGGGACTTATTGCGCTAAACTGAGTGACCTTCAGATTTTTAAAGAAGCCAACTTTTTTTGTAAATGGGGTTTTGGAATGGGAAACAAAAGCAAATATAAAATAAAAAAGCTAACTAAGGTGATACACCAGAATTTAGATAAAAGACATGATAAACCTATATTTTGGATATGATCTAAGGGCCTGCTTAGCAATTTACCATGTCCTAGAATAACATAAATTACGGATTTGTAGCATGAACAACTCATTCAATGACATAAAATAATAATCACGCCCATTTACTAAAAAGAAGAGTCTAAAGACATGATCTAAACCAACAAACTTGGATTCAAATTATAGAAGTACGGCAAATAAACCATTCAAACAATAATGACACAACATAAAGTTTATCAATAGCATAAGAAATAGAGAGGCTGAACAATGGAACAGTTTGTGAGTTCTTGCAATAATCTAAACAATACAAAGGCCCGGTCTCTCCAAAAATCTTGTAATTCTAAAAATTGGTGAAATAGCATGTGATCTCCAAACTTGTAACCTTGAACATTGGAACCTTCAGAACCCTCTTCTGAAGCAAAGAGCAGTATTTATAGCAATCCTTCCACCGCTTGGCAAGTAGCAACCAAAAAGATTTGGAATCTAAGCAATGATATTGAGGCAATGCTTTCCCTCGGCCATTGTAACAGAAAAGATTCGAGACACAACATTTAGTCGCCCCCCATTCAGGTGCATCCCCTGTGAATGATGGCAGTGGTCCAATAGAGTCTTGTGCAGACAAGTGCCACCTCTTTGGATAGCCAGTTAGAACACGTGGCAGCATCCTGTAGCCCATAGTTCGCTTTAATCCTTCGCTGAAGAAGCTTGCGCTGAAGGGACGCGTGGTAGCATATCGCTCCCTGCGTTCGATTTCCCTTTTCTTCACTGAAAACTTGCGCTGAGATGACACATAGCAAGCTGTTTATTATAGATGCCACCTGTGGGGCCCGCCAAATCTTTATGCGAATGGGAGCTATGTGGCACACAAGTGGGGATCAACAAGGAAGTGAAAGGAAGCAATCAAAATGACCTATGGTGAAGACATGTGGGAGCATTTCGAGGGCTGATGAGAGAGAGGAGAAAAATCCTTCAAAGAGCGATTAGCATACACATGGTTGAGGCCACAGTGACAACCAAAAGGGGGCCGATAAAATTCATTGAAGGCATGTGATAGTACTTAGCCAAAAATCAAACCCGAAGGGAGCATGGTGAATTTCGTATTCAAAGGTACCTAAAACACTTCATCACCCATCTCTTGAGCAAACATCTTCATTACTTCCTACACCCCATCCACATCAAAAGCTTCAATGTTTATCACAGTGTGTGCAACCATTGGTCATGGTTCCCTTCCATTTCACAACAATTCCACATACCTCCATCCCCTCACCCTTCACTCATTATCCTACATATCTCCCCCACGACCTTCCTATGGTCCATGCTTTTCACTAAGCCTCCCCATTCATCTTTTGCATAAGTCTTGTATAATACCTATCATAATCCACATTATAATCCACTATTTTCCTCCATAATCCACATCATAATCCATTATCTACCTAATCCATCTCCCTCTCATGCATTCCCCTACCAACTTCTATGAGCATAATGAAAATTGACATGGTTCGAGCAATGCCATCCATCTCTAGTGGGACTACCACCTTTCATGGAACTAGACACTTGAGTCCCTCCTATCCATATTCCCCTTCTCCTATCCAAAAAGTTAAATAGTAAAAAAAAAAATTAAAGAGAAATCCCTTCGTCCAACGATAAAAACCTAGTAAACAGGTGCCGTGGATAAGTACCATGATGAAAACCTGACAAACATGCGTCATGTGTAGGTTGATCTTCTATGTCACTTACACTTGGGGGCACAATGTCTTATCTATCCAACCTATCATTTTCATGTCATATCATTTCCATCCTACCTACCATCTTTAGCCATCATACATACCTATCATATTGAGTCCACTTATCCACCCTTCTCCTTTTTGATCTTGATTAAGATATAGGGGCAAAGTGTTGAAACATGATTTGGATATCTTTTGATATAGCTCATCCTTCCAAACAAGCCTATAATTATCTTATTGTCATAAGCTTTGTCATGAAAAATCTTGAGTATTGTACCTAGAATGCGACATGTTATTCCTATGCGGCATAGTCTTTGGAGATCTCATCTTTGTTCTCTTATGATGCATACATCCATTCCATTCACTATGACCTATCCTTTTATCCATCCATCTATCATGAGCCTTTTATCCCTTATATTATCACCCACCCTTTCATCCATCAATCCCATCATCTCCTTGCACCTAGACTTGGTTTTCCCTTGTCATTGGTATCTAGCACAAAGGCTACCAAAATTGTCATCCATTGTCATCTCAAAACATTTCAAAAAAGTCCTTAAAAAAATACAAAAAAATTGAAAAAAGGTCCTTAAAAAAATCCAAAAAAAAAATCAAAATATCCCCAAAAATACAAAAAAATGGAAAAAGGTCCTAGAAAAAGACAAAAAAATTAAATATCCATAAAAACATCCAAGCAATAAAATCAAACCAAATCATTTCTTTCAATCAATTCTTCAAAACAATTCAATGCCCCTCTTTGTCATAATGTAGTTTATCGCATTGTGACAGTTTCCAATTCTTCCGACTTGCACTTTATTAAATGATTTCATGAATTATTTAATTGGCTAATTTTCCTCCAATCCTTCAACTTGCACAAAAATATTCCCCAAGGAATATTCCCTTTTTAAATTTGAATTCTTCCCTCCAACTTGAAAAATATCTCTAATGTATGATTCCTAAAATTAAGAGATGTTGTTGAGTCTCTCATAGATTATTGACCCTTGATCTAATCCTTGATCCATGCCTCATGGATTATCGACCACTTGATTAATCTTTGATCCATGTTCACCTCCTTAATTTTCTCTCATCTATTAATCATTATTTTCAATCCTCTCCCTTGATCAATATCTCAAGAATCTATAAATACCAAGCCTATTTCATATCTAGAGCATTTCTTGTGAATCAACCTTCATCAAGATTTTGTAACAATGGATAATGTGTAAAACTGAGCAATCCACATCCATCTCACACTTATGCATCAATTCACAATGGGATTGAGAGATTTGCATACTAGTTTAGGTTCAATTGCTTTGATTTTCATGTTGATCTCTTTGAATTGAGTCTTTGCTAGTATTGTTGAATTGTTCAAATTTCATTATGACATTTTATTGATCATAATCTTCTAGTTTCTTCTAGTTTAAAATCCTAATTGCTTTCTGTAATGTAGGAAATTGTATACCTCTAGACTTTCACACTATGTTTGGGTTCCTTAATTTATTCGACTTAATTAAGCTTCTAATTTACCAAATTATGTATTCCAAAGCTTTATTTTCTCATTTTTTAGAGGGGAAACCGAAATTTAATTACTACATTCAATATTTTAATCACATTAGAGCATGTGTGTCCTAGACTTATAGGCTAGGAATCATTTTCCCAAGGGAAAATGGGTCCCCTTTAAGTCTTAAGACCCATTTTAAAATATGTTTTTGGTGACATTTTATTGATTCAAATTCAACTTGAAATTGTCAACTTTTGAAATCTAATTTTCAAGAAATTAGATAAACACCTATAAATACATAGCCTTTTTATCATTTGAAATCTAACACACTTGATGAAGCAATCCTATGAGAAAATATTATTTTCAAGAGAATTCAAGAGTATATTTATCAGTCATTTGTTGCAATAATCAAGGTCCTAACATCATGTTCAAGCTTATGTGTCTTCATGTCATCTTGTGAGGGCTAACATGCATTTATGATCTTTAAGCATCCAAGCATTTTCAAGTGTCCTAGAAATCCATCAAGAAAAGCAAGATCATATTCCTTGAAGACATGTGTTTATCTTCAGTCCTCTAAGGGAAGCCATTGAAGGTTAGGTGAGTTGTAATAAGCAAGTGTTCATTCATCATTTCCCTCTCCATTGTCATTATCTTTCTATCAAAGTTTAATTACCAAATTAAGGGTTTGACTAAGGCAAACCCCCATTCCAACAAAACAATTTTTCT
>VDFB02392194.1:0-17393 GCA_007258455.2 Sequoia sempervirens | reverse complement strand
CAGAAATATATACATATTTGCAGTAGTAATTAAATTCAGAATACACCACCATATTAATAATAATAGTCTAAGAGACTAAGACTAATAACATAGCAAAAATACATCACCACTTTCATAGTAACTAAGTATTACTCGAATGTCATCATCATGATATAAAATTATAAATTAAAGTTAAAACGTTTACAATCAGCCATTATTGATCATTGATCAATCAGAATCATATGGGTCATCAAACAAACTAGCATCATTAGATGCTACATTTTGTGTAGAACCACAAATAGCATTAGTGGCACTTGCACAAGCACTGCCACTAGCAGTAGCACGCGCACTGACACTACCACTCTCGTAATCAGTAGCTACTTCAGGTTCATAGTCATCATCAATATCAAGTGCTGCTAAGTGACTTGTGGAAGCATCCAAGTCAAGCTGCTCTGGCTCAATATCCCACCTCCTCGTGTCTCCTTCTTTGTAGGAACTTTGCTTGTGTGTAAGGAGGCGCAAGTTTGAATGCACACACACCAAGTCCTCTGCCTTTTTTGAATGCAGCCTATTGTGTTTTATTGAGTGGATGAAGGAGTATGTGCTCCAATTCCTCTCAGAAGAAGATGAACTAGCAACCTATTAAGACCAAATTAAATAGTTAAGAGTTACAAAATTTAACTAAACAAAATTTAAAATTAAAATGACAAATATAAAACGTACTTGGGATAAAACTTTTATTGCAATAGGTTGGAGGTGCATGTATTCTTGCCCATGGAAGTACCACCAACTATGAGCATCCACCCTGCACTTGTCTCGAAGAGCATCCATATTTTGATCAACACTACCAGAGCAAGCAAAAGCCATGAACTCAACCCTAACTCGATTGCGTTGGTCACGATCACTGAAGATTCTACGAATTGCTGCCTTGTACCCATGAGCCACTTCACCATCCCTATATGGAGCAACTCTTGATGATGTAGCAAGTACCTCAGGACTATAATACTTGGGACTCAATGCAAAAGCGAGAAGATGCAATGGAGTGGTCATTTTGTTCCATCTATCAACCATGATTTCCTGTAGCTCTTTGAAGAATTTTTCTTCAGGATCTTCCTCTTTTGCATTGATGATGACTTTCATCTTCTCAATCATTGAGTCGATACCATCATATACTTCTCCCAAACAAGGTCTATCCATGTCTGTATAACGGATCATGCTCAGTATAGGCTTAGTGAAACTAACCAGGTACTCAACACGATCCCACCAACACTCATCTAGGATCCTTTTCCTGACCCTATTTGCCCTTTCACTGTTAGATTGCCTCCATATGGCCCAATTAGGGCTGATTACCATGGCACAGAGTGCCTCACGAACCTTTATAAGCCGTCTCAACACAATTGTGTTGGAGGCGGTGCAAAACTATTCTCGCAACCTGCTTGGAAATCAGGTACTAAAATGTAATTTAAATTTACAAAATCAAAATTCTAAAAACAAGAAAACTAAAAATTAAAAATATTGAGAATTAACTTACTTCAAATAATTCCAATTTGAGAATTGGTCTAGCCATATCTCTGCATCATATGGTGGCTGGTGATAAACATTTGGATGTCTTGTTCTCTGTAGCATACACCTCGCTTGGATCCACTCAATTTGATCCAATTTTGTAGCATTAGATTATATGGATGCCATTGGCAGTGTCCCAAAAAATGTTTGATACTTCTCCTCAACCAATGCAACCTAACAGCCCCACAATTTTTGGTACTGTCGGCCATATAACTTCGCACAAACATTTGATGGCCCACTCTTCAAGGCCAGTTTGGCAAAGGATGTTAGCAATAAATGGACCATCTTTCAATCTGCCCTCAATCCACTTGTCATGTCCCCGAAATAGAACACTAAAATTATTAAGCATTAAAATACAGATACATCAATACAATACATAAATATTAATGATTTTATAATTATCAAGATAATATTTTAATTACACAACTATTATATTAGAACAATTAATCTTATATCATGATAAAATGTCATATGATAGAATAAAATAATAATGAGGTTATTTTATGGATATAAAAATAAATATTAGAATATATATAATATAAATCTGAATATTGCTATTAAAGGATATTATTAAGATAATACAATTATTATTATTATTATTATAATAATAAACATTATAATACTATAAATATTAAACTAAATACAAAACAACAATAATAAAATACATTACACTCAAATAAAATATTTTAACAGCTGCATGAAGGGACGCAGCCCTCCTCTTGGAATCAACTCTCAATGGTCCTCATATTAAATACGAACATAGGAGAGGATAAGAGGACATCGAATATGATAGAATAGAAATCATCACCGCTAGAGGAACATTCCAATCGCTGGATTTAGAAGACTTCTACCTATCGATCTAGAAATATGCAAAGAATAATATTTAGGCGACACCTCAGCAAGTTCTCAGATTATTATGAGTGCGGACTGCTAAGAGTAAAACAAAGGATCGAATGGAGAGAATTCAAGGCCATCACACGTGGCTAAGGTTAGGAAAAAAGACAAGAAAACATTTTAAGCAATCGACAATAAAGGAATTGACTAGGAAGAGAAGGCCATATATATGATAGGGATACAACAAGGTAGTGCTTCAAGTAGTTGAAGGCAACGATGGAGGATAAGAAAATACACCCGTAAGCCAAAAGGAGATGTCTATTTTGCAGATCGAATGAAGAAGAAAAAGGAATAAACTTTATGATATGTGACTGCTGGCTTAAAAAGGTCTTCTAAATAACGTGGTTGGAGGAGGAAAAAGTAGATATATTCTGAATTCATAGTCAGCAATATGGCAGTCAGAAATCAGAGGTCTGGCTGTGTTAGGTGAATTTAATATGTTTGTTAATTTATATATAAAATAAAATATATGTAGATAAAACAAAACAAATATATATATATATATATATATATATATATATATATATATATGAGTTTAATATGATTGTTAATATATATAATGATATAATGTTAATTGATTAATTATTTATATATATATATATATATATATATATATAGATAGATAGATAATTAATAATGATTATAGTATATGTGTAAAATAAATACATATATAAATAATTAGTAATGATTATAGTTTATGTATTTATATATGTGAGTATGTATATATGTATATAGTTACACACTCTATATGCGATTATGCAATAATGATGCTTGCAGAAATTATTGGGATTTATAAGTAATGATGTTTGTCTTTATTCTCTATGATGTAAAAAAGGTATAATAGAATTCCATCAATGGGACCCTGAAAGATGTTTTATACGTTATGAGGAATAAGGAGGAAAGGAATAATCCCCTTGACAAGAATGAATTATTTGTATCATCTTTGATCTTATTATATGTTATTACTAAAATTTATTGACCTCTAATGTTTCTAATGTCTCTTTGAGAAACACTTTGAATGCAGCATCTGGCTTCATGTTTCCACCTGTAGAAGGGGACACACACCACTGCTCTCAAAAACATTGCCCCTTTAGGGGACATAGCAATAACATTGATCAATGGGCGATTTTTTGCATCCTTCCATCCATCAGAAACGATGCTCACCCCTGTTTCGATCCATGAATCCCTTATGGGCTTCAAAGAGTCTGCTACATGTTTCACCTCTTTCTCCAATAAGGTGCAACGCACCTTCTCAAAACCTGGGCCCTTATACCCCTTTGGAGCCTCATTAATAGATTTCACTATTTTTTGCCAATATGGTGAACGAACAATGTTGAATGCCAATCCATTGGCATAGAGACATCTTGCTATGTCTTGATCAACAATCTCTCTTGCCTCATTTTGAAATGAAGCTTCCAACGGTCCCTTGGATCTTTTATTTGATGTGGGCAGGGTTTGCTCTTGAGGAATGTTCATAAATGGATGGCTATCTGTAGGTCAAATATAAGTAACCGTAGGTGGTGTAGGGGGTTTCATGGCTCGAGATCCTTTCTTCAAAGGATGGCTTGTTTTAAGACTACTAACTTTTTTCTCTGATTTTTCTTGCTCAGCAATATATTTCAACACTATGTCATCTGGAAGGCCTTTGCCATCACCTTCTGGAGGTCCTGGACAAGGTCTGATGCCACTATCAGGGATTCTACACAAGTGGGCTTTCACTCGATTGTATGAGCTTGTATATTGAATTTTGCAATGACTACAAATCCAAATAAATACTCCACCACCTAGACATTGTTGAACCATTTCTACATATTTCCAAAGGGGAGAGGTTGCATTTATTTTGAAACGAGATTGGGCTGTGGTGTTAGAAGCGGATGCCATTGTAATACCTAAGGCACAACATATTGAAATAATTTTGGTATTGAAATTTCAAATTTGAAACTTAAAAACTTAAATTTAAAAGAATGAGAAGTAGAACAATCAACAATCAACAATCAACAAAACAAAATAGTTTATTTGTTAAAAAAAATGTAGGAAAAAAATAAAAAAAACTTCAAAGAAACCTACCTCTTTTGATTCTTTGAACAAATCTTGCTCTATAATCTTCTTGGCAACGAACGGAGGCTTGCACGTGCTTAGGAATAGCACAACAATCAACTTTGACAAACCAATGATCAGCCTTCGAATCTATTCAAGCTTGTGCAAGCAAAAACGAAAGTTCAGCAATGGAGGCAAGAAAACGCATTTTTCATTCACAAATTGTGAAATGAGAGTGTTTTTACCTATTTAGTGTCTTTGGAGGTCAAAATTAGGTTTACAATGAATATTAAATCATATAAGAAGTCAACATTCGGTCAAAAATTTAAAACGCCTAAAACACTTCTCTTTATTTCCACTGCGCTTTCCGCTGAATTGCCGCGGATTCGCCGATACGTCAACCCCGCTTTCAATCCACGAGGGTAACGACCTTCCACCAACCGCGTCAACTCCGTATCCCCGCGATGCAATTTCTTTAATTCCAACAACCCAAATCAGATTGCATTCAGGGGTAAACAATCACCTAATCGTAACTTAGTCTATTGAGATGGTGTTTCTCTTCTAGTTGTGATACACCTTTGCTGCTATTAGGCGTCCTCTCCCCAATAGTGCATCATACGCTTTCTTCTCTAAGGCAAGAACTATGAAATTTAGCAAGAATTGTTGAGTCCCAACTGTTACCTTTTGTGCCATCAATAGCCCTAATGGTTTAATTATGTATTGATCTCCTCCCAACAATTGGAAGGTCGATGGCCAAAGGGTCGGTTTCCTAAGACTTTTCCATATATCTTCTAGCAATACATTCTCCGTCAATAATTGTGTTTGTCAAGGTTTTCCCCAAGATTTGCATATGCACAACTACTGGTCCCTTACCCATGTTTATATTGCCAGCGACATTGGGTTGATGACTTGCTCTCCATGCAGTGGGGGTTCTATTATTATGTTTGTGTTTGTACATTCTTGTTTTTTATTCTAGTCATCTCCTATTGTGTTTGTAATTGCCACTCTCAATTGTGGCATACTCTATAGGAGGTTTGTCATTCTTATAGATATAGTGGTTTGTAACACCTACCTCCTAACGTTTTTGTCAAATTTCAATCGTGTGGAGGTACTTGTTTCATTAGATGCCCTTCATTCCTTCATAATCGCTTGCTCCACTTTCGCCTTTGCTTCTCAAACGAGAAGCATTTCTTTCTTTGTCTGAGGATCTAGATATGTAGCCTTCTTAGTTTATGCTCAGGTAACGACCAAGATTGCTTCATCTTGCCATTCCACTTCTATCATGTTAATGCTTCCTTTTTGCTTTGGACAATTTGTGTCTTCATTATTGCCTAGGTCACACCACTTGCATAGCATTCCAACTTTGTTCTAATCATTTTGACATTCTATGGCGAAATGTCCCCATTCATTACATTTACGACATTGTATCATGGGTCTTTCTTTGGCATCGTATTGAATTTTGCTTCTTGCCCCACTATTAATGTTAACCGATTATTATTATCTCTCCTATTGCAATGCCCACCACATGATGTATTACTATTATTATTGTCCTATTGCTTTGGTGATGTATTTGGTGGGTTAGATTGCTCTCCTTGAGTGAAGAGAACTTGTGTGCTTCTTGTTTTTAGGTTATATGAGTGTTCCTTAATGGAGTGTCCCAAGACTTGGCAAATGTCACAAAAAAAATTCTTCGGACCGTTTGTTTTGCTTTGACCTATTTTACATTTGATACACCACTGTTCCTTATTTTCTTTGGTAGCTTCTTTTTACACTTTTAATTCCTTCATCATTCTCATCATATCCCTTCTAAGGGATTGAACAATCTTCGATTCATTATCAATACTTTTGTTTGAACTTTCATCTTCTTTTGTCTTTCTTTTTCCCTAAGACGATATTTTGTCCTCACTCTCTATAATCCTTTGCTCAATTATAAGCATCAGCATAGGAGGGTGGCACAACTTTCATCTTCTTCCTTAGTGAAGGAATCAACCCTTCGATGAACCACCTTTTCTTCAATCCATCGACAAGTTGGTTTTCAAGTTTCACCAAAAGTTCCTTGAACCTACGATTACAAGCTCTTACATTTTTGTGTTTTCATTGTTTTGTATTGTATATTTTTGCTACAATTTCATTATGGTTCCAAAGAATTTTAAATTCTTCCTCAAATGTCTTTTTCAATAAATCCTATGTGGCTTCAAAAGCTGCTTCAAGCTCCATATACCAATCTACTGCTATACCTCGTAGGGTTGTTGGGAATGCTCTCAACTAGTAGGCCCTATCATCTTGGCCATTGGCTACCCATATTGTTTTGCATGTTTTGCAATGTCGTACAAGATCCTCTAACTCTTTTCATATGAACTTTTGAAGTTTCTGTCTCTCAACGTTTGGACTTGCTAAAGGAGTCACCATCTTTCTTCCCTGCTGCGCCCTTTGTGGCTAGAACCTAATTGGAGAGTTTTGGTTTATATGTGTCGGTGTGTCTCTTACACTCTTGGCCTTGTATGAATACCCTACTCCTTCAGTGTTTGTCACACTTGGGTTACCCTCAGGATCTTGTCTATGCTCCCTTCGTCTTGGGGATTTATGCTTGGTTCCTTTGATTCTCTGCTCTTCTATAAGTAGGATTTCTTCAATATGGTGTATGTTGCTCTTGTACATTTCTGTCAATATGTCTTTAGGCTCTCCCTCCCCTTCCTCTTCATTCAACGTCGATGGTACAGATGGTTTTTCAGCTCGGTCGATGAGATCTACGTATGCTTTGTCAAGGAGCAGTAGATGTCTTGCTATTTCCTCCCACTCTCCCTTCGTGTATTCTCCAATCATGAAAGTTTATTTTCTTCCCAACTACGACTTCGGCTTTTACTCCTAGATGGGCTCGGGCTTTCTGTTAGAAACCCTTCGGTTTCTTCGACTATTCCCTTCAATCTTCTCCTTTGTTCCCTTTGTTCCTTTATCCTTAGGGGCCTTCTAACTTTTTCCTCTAGTGGTTCATGACCGCTTTGTGATCTTTACCCATCCTTATTCGGTTGTAAGGGCATTAATTCCTAGAAGTGCATCATTGTCAATATCACATTCCTCTTCTTCCCTTTGGTTCCTTTCTTTGTATCACTATAGTATTTGTTGACGATGTTGTTCTTGTTCTTTCTTTGCACAAAGGTCTTGGAGAATGACAAAGTGTTGTGCAAGGATTCTTGGTAATCGGTTCAAAATGTGGTCTACTTCATCGTTTACTTGTAAGTTATTTCGAATCATGTCTTGAGGGATCTATCTCTTGACGGTTTCCCTCTGAACGTGCTCCTTGATGGATATGTCCCACAATTTCACAAGATCATGTCAAATCGTCTTCTCTTTCCTCATTGGCTTGTACTGGTTCCTCTACCAGTCGCCCCATTTATAGTGTCATTTTTCCCGACCTTCATATTTTACCAAGATTCTTGTAGGCAACGGTGCCAAATGTTTACTCCCTAAGTCTACTTATTCAATTATCACAAAGTAAATAGTATAATGAATGCCAGAACTATAAGAACTCATAATAGCAATTACTCAAGGATGTATTGATATATTTCATTCACAATTTACATAAGCATGTTCGGGGAATTTTCTATACTTGCTGTCCCCATTCTCAATTACAATAAGGGTATATAAAGTGGCCGACAGTTGCTGAGAACTACCAACCATCAGCAACTTCCAACCATTTACAATCAAGAACTAACTATTCCAACAACAACTAATATAATTATTTTTCTAACTACATATTCTTCCTGAGCCCTAATTTTTCTGCAGAAAGCAATGATTTTACAAATCTCAGATGTAGTTGCGAATTTAGGAAATTGGAAAAATGTCAAGTGCTTACTGCTAATTCATTTGTAGAGTCATTGTTGCTAACAAATGTGAGTATAAAAATTATCCCTTGATTGAGGAAAGGTAAATATTCCCACAGTTACATATATTATATTTGTCCTAATTGATACCTCTAAACATGGGTCCTATTCCAACTGTCACATGAGCCTTTGAACCAACACCCAGTCAGTTAGGACAAACCCTTTTGCTGGGTATGTAGAAGTGACAGTATTGGACTTCTACCATTCACAGACAGGGAAAAAATTTCATAGCAGTGTACCCCACTACTCCTGTTGTAGTTGGAGAATCTCCATGTTGAATGGAGTGCATCAATCCTGGGCACAGGTGCTGCAGTAGCATACATGAGGGGTGTCAATCTGTGGTGGCATCTCGGAGGCCTCCCTAATGCCCAGGGTTCATACTCAAATATCTAATAAATGGATGCAGGTATTGGAGCCATAAGCGACACTAGCTCAAAATCAAAAAAAAAACATTAATGATAATTTAACCTAGGATGCCCCATACTTCCATAGCACTTATTCTCTTATCAGTAGTGTCATTTGGAATGAAAGTTTCAATCCCCTAAAATTTATTTTTTATAAACAGAGAAAATTAATTCCTCCTTGCAATTTCATTGACTTTAAGTCTTTAAGTTTTCATAGATGTGACCATTAAAATTTATTCTGGAAACTTACCGTCAGGGTATATTGCAGAAGCACCCCCTTCATAAAACCAATCAATTTCCTTCTTCCTCAACAAGAAAATACCACGGAGGACCATTGCAGTGACCTACATAAAATACTATGAAGTGAATGTTGAGAGTTGTAAGAGAAATATGACAGCTTCCTTGTTCACAAAAAGTTGCATTAAGTTTTCATATATAATTAATTGTGAGAATGTCACAAGACAGAAACAACACTTACATGTTCAGGCATGATTCATTGTGATAAATATTACAAAACAGAAACAATACTCACATGCTCAGCGTATGATTGTGCATAGGCTAGAGCTAAAGTACTGCCCCATGACCCTCCGAAAACCTGAATAATTCTTCAGTTTTGTTTTGTCATTCATTGGCTTTGGAACACAATAAGAAGATAAACGTGCGCGTGTAAAGCAGACTTTTGTCTCCAAAAATAAAGATAAAAAGCAGATGCTACTAACAGATTTGATGCCATGAGAAAACAAAACACAACTCGTTTAGGAAAGAAAGTTTCAACCTGCCACTTATCAACATCCAAGTGCTTCCTGAGCTTTTCAATGTCTTTGATAAGTTCCCATGTAGTGTTGTCCTCTAAGCACGCATGTGGCCTGCTTTTCCCTGCACCACGCTGCAAACAAGATTATATCCAACCTTATCAAACTTCAAAGAAACAAGAACTCTAACTCTTAACAGGATCACTGATGTTCAACTAGAAAATAAATGATGAATCTGCATACCTGATCAAACAATACAATACGGAAAAAGTTGGGATCAAAGAATCTTCTATTACTGCCATCCGTACCAGCTCCAGGTCCCCCATGAAGAAAAACAACTGGCTGCACAAGTAAACCTATATATTTAAACAATAGTGCTCAAACAATATGTATACACTAAAGCACCATGTAGTTAAAAAAAATAGTAAATACTAAATATTGAAATGAAAAGCTTCTTGTAGAAACCATTGACTATGGCTAAAGTTGAGACCAAACACAAATTACTAAATAAGCACATCCAACTAATGCCCACACTAGAACATCGTTGTGCTATAACCAACATATACGTCGAGTAAATATGATTAATGTACACACCAAGCATCTAGGCTGTTGCGATAATCCTAATAGTTATGCCAATCTTACACAAAGTTTTAGAAAAGGGTGTGTCCACATGCAACTAGAGAGACCCCCAAATATCAGGCACAGAGAGGAATGTGGAACTCCATATATATATAAACCCCAGATAATTCTAATAGAAACAACTTATAAAATGATATTTTTAAAAATAATGATAATTCCTTGAATTCATTTCAATTTGGAATTAATGATAAATCAATTCTTATAAGATCCTTTAGGAAACAAATAAAAGAAGAAAAGAAAAATATTTTTTTCTTTCCAATTTTTTTAAGGATGTTGCACAAGACATCTGGATTTTACCCGTCGGGTCAGGGGACAAGTTGACATATCCTTGAGTAGGGAATGCAAGCCAACGATCCTATCATTAAGATGCAAGAATGCCAAACTGAATATGGCAAAGTACATATGAAGCCTTGCTTGCTTATATAGGCAAGGTTGAGATGTAGTATGTAATATGATGTTGACATGTGTCATAATCTTATGACATGTGACAACTAACTAACTACCTAGGAAATGATGCTAGATAAGATAAGACTTCTAAAAAAGACAACTCATCCTTCTAGAAGGAATCTTATATCCTAAGCAAACATGTGAACCTATCACCTAGTAAATGATACCTAGGAATATAATTAAATGCCCAAGTAAACTTATATAAGTGTAATTAGATAATTAATTACACCAACATGAGTTGCCTGAAGAGTACCGCCTCATACAATGACTTATTTTGACCATTGACTTATTTTGATCATGACTTATTTTGACCATTGACTTATCTTGACCATGATTTATTTAGATAATGTTTGACCATGACCTTATGAGATTTAATATACGAAGTATGATATGTGTTAAGAGCAATGCTTTAATATAATTGTTTTATTTCAAGAATTATGAATGCATTCATATAAAATAGAAATGTTGAGTTAATTATTGTTTCTACAATGGTTACTAATACACTTTTGTTTTGCACGCCTGAGTGCATTTGAGTGGCAGGTGATCGAAGGCCAAGGAGATCGAAGGCCAAGAGTGTGATTGAGGAAAAGGAGGGTAGCTTCTCGACAGGGTAAAAGAGGAGAAACTCTCGGTTACGCACACACCACTTAAATCATGTAGCTGCATTAGGTCATGTTCGCTTTTACAATGTGATTGCGTGAAAATGATTAGCATAGCAAATTTAAAATTATGGTTTAATTAAATTGTGAAATAATATGGCTTATTTTATTTTATTAATCTCCATTTTATTTGAGCAACAAAAAGGGAAAATGATTCTGTTTTAAAAGAAATATGATTAAAAATAAAATAAGATAAATAAAATAGAATATTGTGGTTTCATAAATAAAAACTTAGAGTTAGCATAAAATAAGGATATAATTCAGTTTTGTATATAAATTTTCCAAAAAAAAAAAAAAATATTGAAGAATGAACAGCCCGAGAGAACATTGGGCTCTGGAAATTCTGTCTCAAAACCAACAATTCACTGGGCATGTGGCAATCCTTGGAAACTGCTATCATCTGGAAATTTTATGCATGATCCTCGAAAAAGAGGAAGAGGGCTTTAAGAAAGAAAAGAGAATTTTGAATTGAATCATATCGAAGAGCTCTGGATCAGAGGCGAAGAAGGTATTGTGGAACAACTGCATTGGAAGCAAATTGTGCCAGGTTCTCTTCATTGCTATGCCTTTAATTTGACCATGATTCAATTGTCCGCGATTTTTCTCAAGTGTAATTACAATTATATGTCTCCATATCTGGTTTGTTTAAAAATTCTGTCAAAATGTCTTGAGATAAATCCGAATGCAGTTTATACTGGGCAAATGTCTTTCTTTTTTTTTGAGTTTTGAAATTGTTAAGGGATTAATTCCCTTGCCCTCCCCATGGGAAGGTCGTGGACTGTGGGAGGCTCGCGCCCTCCACAGGCCGCGGCCTGTGGAGAGGGCGCAAGCCCCTCACAGCCCGCCCCCTCCCCATGGGAGGGGCAAGGGCTTCCCCTGAGCCCTTTAGTCGCTCAATGCCAGTAAGGAAACCATGGAAAAATATCCTGTTCTGTGTGCACGACCAGTGAATTCTTCAATCAGATTTTGAAAACCAGAATTTCTTACTTCAAAGTATACACAGCTATACATGAATTTTACACATACATATATATATATGTATATATATATATAAATATATATGTATATATATATATGTATACATATACAATTGATTGCATACACATACACATACACACACACACACACACACACACACACACACACACACACACACACACACATATATATATATATAATATGTATACATATATATATAGTTATCCATGCACATATGTGACAGAAAATAATATGAACTCTGTTTAATTCATTTCCAGAACAGAAAATAGTATGAACTCTGTTTAATTCATTTCCAGAACAGAAAATAGTATGAACTCTGTTTAATTCATTTCCAGAACAAAAAATAGTATGAACTCTGTTTAACTCATTTCCAGAACAGAAAATAGTATGAACTCTGTTAAACTCATTTCCAGAAAGTAGCATGAACTTCTGTTAATTACACACCAGTATCTCAGATTTGTTAAACTTGAAACAAGAAACAGAAATGTTTTTGAGACACCATCTTGATTACTTTAAAGCAGTACCATCCTGAGTAAAGGAATACAACACAAAAATCTGAATGAAAGTCTATCTTTCAAACCTTAGAATTACTGAATAAATTGCACTGTATCAGTATATTATTATTATTCTGTAACCTGCATTGAATTTGGAAATTAAACTGTCTGTCAGCTTGAGCTTGGAAGGAAAAAGAAATGCATACTGAAAACAGAAAACACTGTTCTTTCTTTCTATTAGTACACTGAAAAGTATCAATATATATATGTTCTTTAAAACAAAGCCTTTATCCAAATCAAAAGGGTTACTTTTCAAAGAATAAATGATATCTTTCAATTGAATTACAAGGGATGTTCTGAAATTCGCATTTGAAATTCTTTGAAGAATTAATTATTGAAACATGTATGAAAATGTATAAAGTTTTACTTTAGTATTTATACTTCACTATGGTAACTTCCGGGACAGGGTGCCGAAGGTGGGCAAACAGAGACGGTAGTATTACCTTTTCTAATCTACCATTTACTTGTATTATTTTGCTTGGCCAAGCACTGTACCATTGAAATAGATGGGTTGTTTGTTTTAAAAGCCTAGAAATTTATTTGAGTCTCTGCCACCTCCTGTTGCAAGAAATATGTTTATTTCATGTTAGAAATGCATATAGGCATCAAGCACGCACCGAGAGTGCCCTCCTGTTTTACCGTTTCGGGTTGCTAGGCTCCTTTATGCAGGGCCGGGGATTCCTTCGAGTTAGGAAGGGACCCGGGGAAGTCATGGACTTCGTGGTTGGGCGGAAAAGGCGCCTGAATCACATTCTTGGCCCCAGCTCGCAAGAAGACCAAGGTGTCACAGCGGTTGGTGGTTCCAAGATTATTTGCTATTGATGTACTTATGTATCATTCAGATTTGGCTTGTGAAGCCCATTGTAAATGTATATGCATTTTGACATTCTTGTTGAAATTTGAAATGAAAGTATTTAATGTAACATTGATTTTGAGAGATTAAAACTTGATAACTTGGCATAGAAGAGATGTTTCTATTAGAAGGATTGATTCCTCCAAGTGAGGTTGAATTTATTTATATGAGAAAGTCATTGAAATACTTATGTTTTAATACATTACATTGATGATATTATTATATGAAATGCAATTTAAAATTCTCTTTATTTTATTTGGAAGTGTTATGAGAAATGTTGACTTTTTGGAAATCTATTTATAATGGTTTGAATAAATTTAGAATACTCTTAATTTCTCTTTAATGCTGAGTTAAATGGTTTGAAACACTCTTTAATTTTCCTCGAAAAGCACAAGTACTTTAATTATCAACCAGGATAGGTATGTGTCTAAGACAAGGTGTGCAATGTACACACGCATATATTGCAGAATTCACTTAAGCACAAAAGAAAAGTAAAACACGCACAATAATCCAAATTGAAATAACTCGAAAATAAATTGCCAGTAAGAAAAATTATGCTGAGAAAATAAATTGCAGCAAACCCTGCCTAACAAACCGAGAATCTGTCACTAAGACTCTGCTTGAAAATTGGGTTGTGCATAAAATGAACGGGCCTGCTCCAAAGCAACAAAAAGTGTGGGGAAAGATTCCTCATATTGAGTGGAAAAGTTATAGAAGTTTATAGTTACAATTAGTGGTAGACAACCAACTCTTATTTTTTCCCAGAGAGAAAGGAAAATGACCATTTGGTAGTCCCAAACTAATTTAATATACCATCTAAACAAAAGAAAAAATACAATAATTCTTAGGAGATAGATTGATTAATGGCTTTACATTATAACTATGAACGTGCTTATCTTCAAGAATTCATAAATGATAAAATACATAGCACAGATATAGACATAAAGATATCTTCAACAATGATCATCTTATCTAGAATTCATTTAGCAAATCTTTTGAAATATGAATAATCTTTATAATCATAAAATGCAATATGCTTCATAACCATTTAACCATTGATTGCATAACAAATCAACCATCAAACTTTATCACATAATTAGCTTGGAAAATTAAGAAAACAGATTCAATTGAAGAGAGCTAGTGTGAGGTGCTCTGGTGGAAGTCAAAGCGTCATCCTCCATTGCCACCTTTGTCTAGCTCTCTTCATTCTTGTTCCATTGGTCTCTTGGGTCATTTCTATATGTTAAATCCTTTTTTTGGTTTTTGTTTTGTGATCATTTTGCTTGTTGGTCATGCTCTTTTTTTGTTTTTTGTTTTTTTGTTTTTTGGCAGGTCTTTTTTATATTAGTTATAGTTTGAAGCTAAACCCGTCCTCTTTAATTTTTTCTATATCTAGCATTTATTCCAGCATGTGAAGGGAGCTCTTATCCGATTGTCAGTGCTTGGATGCTATAGTCTTGGTACGGAGGGTGAAAATGTCAAAGAAGCAGTTGTTGCTGGATAATGACCAATTGTGGCTCAAGGTGCAGAATGGAGGACCCATTCAAACACAGGGCCAAGATGCAAGCCCAAAAGATGAGCATACGGTTACTTTGTCCTTACTGCCACAATGATCAAATGGTTGGTGTTTTGGAGGAGCAGGTCCAGGCTCAAATCTGTTGCTATTCTTTTTGTATGCCTTATTCCTAATGCCTTTCCTTCATGAAAGTTTTTTGATGACTGGTAATCTTCAATGTGGAGCAAGAAATTAAGTCTTTATGTCACATTTTTCTGTATGCTGCAAAAGGTTTTTTTTTTCTCTTTTTTGTCTTAAAATAATGGCATGCAGAAAAGAATTCTAACAAAGAGTTTTTAAAATGTAGATAAATCTCTTTTGGGGGCATTTGAATGGGTTCCTATTGTTAACCCAGAAGACGTGGTGTTGAATTTGTCCCCTAAGTGGGTGGAAAACTGCAATGTTCATCTGTCTTTGTGGTTTCTGTTACCTCAAGTTCTTAAATCACTAGGTGAAGTTATTAAAATGGAAGACACTAAATCTCCCTCCTTCATATGAATGCAAGAAGTTTACTCTCTTTGAAGCATGATATGTGTCTTTCAGATTTTATTTTTGTTTCTTTAGGTGGGTCTGTGCAAACCTACAAGGTGATTGGTCTAGGAGGTTTGAATGTTTGCTTTATTGTAAGAAAGATGATCATTTGAAATTGGCTTGCTGTCTATTACATAAAAAATCCTAAATGTGAATATGTTGCAAGTCATATTGATCAATCATGGAATATTACTATGAATCTCAAAAATAAGGGCTTACATGATTGAGGTGATGAAGATGTATTGCCTCCTCGGATTATTAAAGAGAGTCAAGAAGATTGCATTGTATTCCTACTGATTATAGTTTTTATTCTTGTTTTGATAAGTCTTCTTAGGTCTCTAATGTTAATGGCAATAATGAGAGGTCCTTTGCAAGATGGCCTAGGCCCTTTTTTTAGTTCTTTTAAATCTAAGCCTCCCATTCAGAACAATTGCAAAGGAGGTGGTGTTAAAACTGCTGATCCTAGTTCTAAAAATAGTAAATAGTACTCTCTTAAGGAAAAAACCTTTTATAAATGTTGGAGGTTCTGACTTGGAATCTGGAAGTGTTAATAGAGGTGATATGTTAATTGCTGAAGGTGAATACAGTTTTCCCTTCAGTTGGGTTTAAGAGCCATGCTCTCCCCTCCTACTTCAAAAGAATGAATAGGGAGGAAATAATCCACTGTAATGTCCCCAATCAGACAAACTTAGGAAATAGGTGATTTTTCAAACATATGCAAGCAGAAACAATAATCATGCCAAATCCTAGCTGATCAACACTAATACAATATTCCAATTCAAACAGCAAATTCAAACCCTCACAATGCTGATATACATTCAAATGCAACATGAAGGAGTAGGACAGATTTGAATACTTTGTGCAAAAATACATCAATTATGATTATTGATTAATGTATGATATAAACCCTAGGATTGCCAATAACCCTCACATTTAAATCGAAATTGTTAAGACAGCATTAATCTACATCAAACAACAAGTTTGGAACCCTCAAAGTCTGATTTTATTCAATGTAACTACTGGAAATGATTACAATTGCTAGAAACAATATTTTTAGAATGACAAATCCACTCACAAGTCAATGACTGAAATATGTCAAAATGTTGATGGTACAGCTATTTTTTAAAAAACCTGGAATGCTGGTAAGGCTAGTGAAATGAGTGGTGACTGAAAATGTATGGCTGTTGCAAGATTGCATGGGCACATCAAGGCTGAAAAATTGCATGAACAATAACAAATATTATTAGATTTGCCCATCCTAAGCTGGCGCAACACAATACAAATGATGGCAATGCTTTATGATGTTATATAGCTCCTCCAAATCACCTACAAACTGTGCCAATCTTCCTAGTGTAATGGCATTTACAAAAACTGCAATAAATGGTAAGTGAACAGAAAGTATGCAACTCTGAAATCTGCTATTAATGTTAATGGCAGCTCCTCCTCAATGTGGTGCTCAAGATCTAGCATGAAATAATGATTACTAGTAACAAACAAACTCTAAAAATCAGCATTGAAGCCCATCAAATCACAAACACAACATTTTCTTGCAAATCTAATTACTCCAAATCTGAAAACCCACATGAAGATCGCTAATTTCAGCACAGATGCCCACATTGAAGATGAGGATTTTCATCTTCAAATCA
>VDFB02392193.1:0-31534 GCA_007258455.2 Sequoia sempervirens | reverse complement strand
AAAGCCTCAGGATATCGAAAGGTGTTTTGATATTCCATCATGTTCTAACAGCAAAGCCATATCAGTGACAGAATGTGAGAAGGCATTTGAGACAGCTAAGGACAAATGTCAAAGGATAATAGCTGAAAAATGGCTAAAAGTGACAAAGGAAAACTTACCTAAGTTGGTGGGACGAGGAGAATGTAAAGATGAGTACGCAGTGTTAATCATTGTACTCAATAGAATCACTGGAGAAGAGGATGGTCATCAATTCCAGCCATGGATGTGCTATGTCATTGCTAAAATCATTGGAAAAAGGGAATATTATGACTGGGCCACTCTGATTAGTGACACACTCCACCGACAAATTACTGGGTATCTAGAAGCTCGCAGGTTTCACATGTGCTCTTACCTAGTATACTTGATTGCCTTCCAAGGTGATTTCAAGATATTGAACAATGTGGGAACCTTATGTGTGCAGAAGGTTCACGAACATTTCACACATCTTGAGTTTACTCAAGCGGAGCGACACTTCAAAAGAATGAGTGATCTCTTCATTATGCACATCGTACGTGAGCTAGACCATGAGATGCACGTGCGTATTTCACAGACAGCCAGAGAGGCAATGGCGGATTGCGCGGATTGGTTCATCCAATTCCCTACGTTCTCCTACATATGCCTGTATGGCTACATTGGCCACCCCGCCATGCTACCAAGATACCCTTCAAATAGGGTAGTCTTCATGGAATTCCTGAGACAGTTGTCTGAAGTTCACGTCCACTTGCACTTGAAGAGGAAGACAACTGTTAATTTTCCCATTGGAATGGGACTCTATAGATGTGGATTCGCGGCAAATGCTAAGATGATGAGTCAGGAAACGGTGAGGTTTAATCTCAAGTATCTCATTGAGAGAAGATCCTATGATCCCAGAGGGCTCTATGCAGCACATCTCGAGCAGCACTCGTCACATAATTCTTCTATGGAAGATTATTGGGTAAATTGTCAAGACGAGTATGAAGTGCGAAGAAGGAACTACAGCAGGTTCAGACTCCCACAAATTGCTGATTTTATGTCAGCAGACATCGAGGGCCTGTCCGATGATGAAGGGCAAGTCATTCTCCCCTCTTTCTTCGCAGATTCAGTTGACTCCCAACCACTCCCAAGAGTGGATTGGTATGCCAAGGAAAACATGTCTATAGAGGAAAGAACGAGTAGAGTGGTTAGAAATAGTGTTGGCGTTTAAATTAGCACCTCTGGAGTGCTGATTGTAAACGTTCAGCTATTTCAAATGTTTTGCAACACTTCTTCGTTATTTAAAGAGGAGAAGTCCCTCTCTGCTAGGAGCAATGCGTAAGGAAGGGAAATGTTAACTAAAGTTCCTATCTTTTTATGCTTCAGCGGCAGGACACAAGGGTGCACAAACACAATGCGCCGTAGCTAAGCTTTTTCTCTGGTTTCTGCAGATCTCAACTACGACTAACTAGCTTTTATCTATCCAATACCTTAAAGATAAACAGAGCATGAGGGTAAAGGAGCGGGAATGGGATGGTTGGATCACCTGAATTCGCCGTCTCCTGAGAATATGACCGAGGCTCTGAACTCTCGGGTATACACCGGGATAAGGTTGGTACAAGCAAACACTCTATACGGTAAACTAGATCTGAGACCTGCCAAGGAGGAGGGCCTCCTATCCGAGGTATGGGCTAGGAAATAGTTCACGAGAAACAACAAAATTTACGATGCCTTGGCCGACTAGCTTGCTAAGGAGGAGGGACTCCTATCCGAAGTATAGCTTGAAAGTCAATACATTGAACAACATCAAACGATAACCGTCAATAACAAATATCCAAGGAGGAGGGGCTCCTATCCGAGGAGGGAAATGAAACAACAAGCTATTTAGATACAAGACGTAGACATAACTCAAATAAGATGCTCAAAATGCAAGCGCCTTCTGATATTCTTCTTCAATGCTTCATCAACGAATTACAAAAGTTGGGAAGGCAAAGGCACGAAATCATGCACAGTTACAATCAACCAACGAACTCTCATCCAAGAGTGAACAAGTATCCGCTTTCAAAGTTGTTGGCAACAATGGCGCAGCAATTTTGCATAGCAAGTAAAAGTTAAACAAATAATGAGCCCAAGGCTCTTATTTATAGAACTCAAAGGAGTGGGTAACCCCAAAATCTCCTTGAGTTAACAATGAGTTCTTGCCAATCAATTAGCACGATTTATTCCTAAAAAGGGGGAACAAGCAGTTAACTGGAAAGCTACTTCAGTTAACTAAAAGTAAACAAAGAGTCAACTGGAAACTACTTCAGTTGACTGAAAGTAAACTAAAGGTAAACTTTAATGAAAGTATCCCTCCAAAATAGACATCCACATTTAGTGGAGATCTAAGATCCATAAATCATGGAAGTCAAATAGACATCCTTAATCAGTGGGATCTGACAATGTATGATTTAAGGAAAGTGGAGTTAAACTTGGAAAGAAGCATCAAGTTAACTCCAACTACATTTAATATCATCTTGAGTTGACTTGGAAAGAAGCATCAAGTCAAACTCAAGTCTCATGAATGCCACTTGGAGGGTGTATGGCGTCCTTCTTTGTGCATTTATAGTTCGCCACTAATCAGCAATGTCTCTATCCATTGATTGACTTCATCAGCTTCTGGGGAATTAATGCTTTGTAGAATGATGACGTGGCGTCGTAGCATGACCTCACCCATTGTGAGCTGATTTCCGAAGTCCATACACTGAGATGCTGCCTCTTCAAACTTGGTTGATAAAGCTGCTACCTTAGCCAGCTTGCAACCATCTGGATCATCAAGAAAGGTACTACGGATGACATCCCTGAACTGGTTCTGTACAGTAACCATCTCGACGTATTCTCCTCCCTCACACTGATATTCCATGCAAGGGAAAGATATCACCAACATTCTTGCGAAGTTGATAATAGTGGCAACTACCCGTCTGTAATCAATCAACTCTACTGAATGAGCGTCATAGGCTTTCACCTTGTACGCCAATTGTTCTTTCCAAGCAAAGAGATGTTGCTTGTTTTCTTCAGAGTATACTGATTGATATGCCAATTGCAAATCTGCAATTGTGCTTTTGTCTTCAAGCCTCTTTTCTGCAATCCTTTGTTCCGATTGCTGGATCTCTGAACGAAGTCCATGTGCTCTCTATCCCAGAATCGGGTATAGGTTTGCTGCAGATACATCTACCTTTTGAGCAGTCCATCCTCCATCTGATTCTCAAGTGTTTGCTTAATGTTAATAATTGCGTCAAGGATTTTGTTCGGGCTGAGATCGGTACCGGCTGTAGGGCTTCGGTGACGCTTGCGTGCCATGTCTCAAGCCGGAAGTGGTGTAAGACCTCGCCGATTTTCAGCCTTTAAGGTTTTTCTTTTACGAACTTTGCCATTCTTTCTTGTGCGCCACCGTTGCCCCAGATATTCCGGGCTTCCACTCCGCCGTATTCTCCCGAGGTTGTTGAGACAGCGCAGCCCCTCGACGGACCTCGTGTATGCTTTTCTCTACTGGTGGAGCGGCCATCTCTATGATGATCTCACACTCTGCATTCCTTTCTATGTGAACTTGTTTCTTTAACTTCTTCGCCGACGTGTCTTGTGGGACGTGGTCGAATTCAGTAAAGTCAAGTTCATACTAGGGTTTTTCCCTCTTTCTTCCTAGGAAGCCTTCAAGCCAAATAGAATCTCGGCGAACTTCGCTAGGAGGGTCGTGAGGCCCTTGAATGCTAGATGTGTGAGACTGTGCTGGAACAATGTCTCTCGGTGGCGAATCCAAGTCGATGAGGACTTGTGTCCGGGCCGGATACCGGTGATATTATGGCTCGCTTTCCATAACAGTAACTGCTTCAACATTTCATCGTTGTTACTCTCTACCATTGGTCTAATCGGGTTCTTCAAATTTAAACTACCGCCTGCCCTTCCGTGATAATTCTCAATAACTGCAGCCTCATCACTCTTTGTTCCAGGCAGCAATAATTGTGATTATTTCTGTGGACTATGTGTGGCTTTCTCCATGCGTGTCCTCTCAGAGTTCCAGGACTCACATCCCCGTCCCTTGGGAGGATTGTACCCATTGCTTCAGCCTGGCTTCCTTTCTCTTGGAAGTGAAGGTAGACCGAACTCCTGGTGTACATGCCTCGCTCTGCGGAGGTATCACCTTCCTTTGATTTCTTTGTCATTGATAGAGTTGGCTATTTCTAACCACTCGACTCGTTCTTTCTTCTATAGAAGTGTCTTCTTTGGCATACCAATCCACTCTCGGGAGCGGTTGGGAGTCAACTGAATCTGCAAAGAATGAGGGGAGAATGACTTCCCCTTCATCGTCGGAGAGGCCCTCAATGTCTGCTAACATAAAATCAGCAATCTGTGAGAGTCTGAATCTGTTGTAGTTCCTTCTTCGCACTTCATACTCGTCTTTACAATTTACCCAATAATCTTCCATAGAAGACTTATGTGACGAGTGTTGCTCAAGGTGTGCTGCATAGAGTCCTCTGGGATCATAGGATCTTCTATCAATGAGATACTTGAGGTTAAACTTCGCTGTTTCTTGACTCATCATCTTAGCATCTGCCGCGAATCCACATCTATACAGTCCCATTTCAACGGGAAAGTTAACAGCTGTCTTCCTCTTCAAGCGCAAGTGGATATGAACCTCGGACAACTGTCTCAGGAATTCCATGAAGACTACCCTATCTAAATGGTATCTTGGTAGCATGGCAAGGTGGCCAATGTAGCCATACACGCGTATGTAGGAGAACGTAGGAAATTGGATGAACCAATCTTCCCAATCCGCCATTGCCTCTCTGGCTGTCTGTGAAATACGCACGTGCATCTCATGGTTAAGCTCACGTATTGTGTGCATAGTGAAGTGATCACTTATTTTCTTGAAGTGCCTTTCCGCTTGAGTAAACTCAAGACGTGTGAAATGTTCGTGAACCTTCTGCACACCTAAGGTTCCTACATTGTTCAATAACCTGAATTCACCTTGGAAGGCGATCAAGTATGCCAGGTAAGAGCACATGTGGAACCTATGAGCTTCCAGATACCCAGTGATTTGTCGGTGGAGTGCGTCACTGATCAAAGTGGCCCAGTCATAGTATTCCCTTCTGCCAATGATTTTAGCGATGACATAGTACATCCATGGCTGGAATTGACGACCATCTTCTTCTCCAGTGATTCTATTGAGTAGAGTGATTAACACTGCGTACTCATCTTTGCATTCTCCTCGTCCCAACGGCTTAGGCAAGTTTGCCTTTGTCACTTTTAGCCATTTTTCGGCCATTATCCTTTGACATTTGTCCTTAGCCGTCTCAAATGCTTTCTCACATTCCGTCACTGATATGACTTTGTTGTTAGGACATGATGGAATATCGAAACACCTTTCGATATCCTGAGGCTTTAGACTGCAAACAATTCTTCCATCTGCTGCTCTGATTTCTCTGGTGGTAGGGTTATAATGCTTGATACAAGCAATTACAAGCTCTACGCTTTGTAGTGTGATGGGAATTGATGCGGCCTGCAGCAACCCGGATTCTTCAATATTCTGTAACGTAATTTGATTCATGCCTTCTAGCTGCTCCAAATCAACCACTGGATTTACTTGGTGTAGATTTGTGTCAACTGTTTTCAGGTAATCATGGAGTAAGACCGTCTTGGTCTCGTATTGCACCTGGGAGTACTGCATCCTGAAAAACTTAAAGATTGACTATAATCTTGACCTAGTTCAGATGATTTTCAGAAACCCTTAAAAATAGCTGCCCGCCGAAGTATTTTTTTCTCGAAAAATTGGCACATGGGTTTTGTTCGTGTTTCATGCCGCCAAAACCCAGCTCTCGAATTTACCCCAAACTTTTTTCGAAAACCTCTAAAATAGCGCAATGGTTGATTTTGGAAAATTTGTCGAGATGGGTTTCTCTGGAAAATGATGCTGAATCTACCCAGTTGATCTGATCTGATGTAGCCTGTTGCTTTTTCTGTCAAATGCAAGAAAACCTAAGACGAGAAGAGAGGAAATAGACAGGAGATGGATTGGAAGTTTTATCTGATTCCCTGAAAAAATCTATCTCCGAGTCCAATCCTCAAAATAGCAATCCTTTTCTGCTTCAGATCTGCAAGGAAAAATGAAGAACGGATGAAAACCTTCTTCAGATCTATCAATGGCGTCCTTGAGAGCTTGTGGCTGATTTTGATCTTTTATCCTGCAATGAAATAATGAAATGGGACTCCTTCACCTTGAATATATATGTTTAAGCTTCAGATCCACAAAATTGGGGACCTAACACAAGCTCAAAAGGTGATTTGGGCTTGAACTAAAGTTGAAAAGGTGATTTCCACTGATCGTGGAGCCTTTTAGCCAATTTTAACTCAAAAACTTGACTTTAGTCAACAATTTGACCCTTGACTTCTTTAGGCGTCCCTTTTGGTTTCTTGCAAGTTTTTAAATATTTTCTCTCCTGAAAGTCCTCTGTTTGATCCTGAATCTAGCATTGTCTGTTGATCTTGAGATGTCGCGGACACATTCACTGTGGAGCTGGATCCGAACTGAAGAGAAGTGCTTGGGAGACTGTTTGATAAAAAGCTGAGTTTAAGGCTTCAAAAGAATGGGCGCCTTTCCCAAGAAAAGGCGCTTTTGCCAATGCCTTAGTGATTTTTCAATCTTCGTTCTTCAGCTTTTTGAAATGACCTCTCGTGCCTTGATCTGGATTTCTCGTTGATCGGAGAGTCAGATGATTTTGCTTGATGTTTCATCAGGTACCCAGCTCTGTTCTGCCAAGAATGACTGACTTCAGGAAACCTGGATTTCAAATTAGGGTTCCTTTATTCAGGGGCGCCCCTCCTTGAAAAGGGCGCTTTTGCCCTTTGGCCTGATTATTTTCATCTGGAAAGTTGCCTACTTTGATCTTGATTATCCGTTGACTGCTCTGACAGATGTTGATGCTTGCAGTTGCGTTTCCGAGATCTACTTGGGCTGAGAGAGTTATCCTAGGGAAGCCTTTTTGTCATTGGTCAAAGATCCGGAAGTCTAAAGAAAGGGCTTTTCTTTGAAAAAGGCTCTTTTCCCTTTATAACTTCACAGAATCAGGTTTCGATATTTCAACTGCTTTTGCTTCGGCTGGCCGCCAGCTGCTGGGGTGATCTATTCATCGGATGATCTGGATATTTGTTTTACTGTTGAGTCAGTAATCAAACGTCGAGAATGACTGCTTCGGATGATCTTACTGACAGCATTTGACCCTCAAAGATCATGGGCGCCCCTACTTAAAAAAGGCTCTTTTCAGCATTTTGAGTTCTCTCCTTCGTAACGTTTCCAGAGTTAGTCAAATTTTGACCTTTTTCACTTTCATGAATCTCCTTCATCAAACAGCATCATTTTTGACCTTTTCCGCCATGGTTGCGTCGTTGAAGCTTTTGGAGTTTAACTTTCAGCACCTGGTACTAGCCAATCTGCCATTAATGGCTGCAGAGGTTCTAACTTTGTTCCTGAAAAATAGAAATAGACCCACCAGAGTAAAACATGTCTTTTGATGATTCTGACTTGACCAATGTGATCGTGAAGTCTTTTAATCCTATCAAAATCATTTTCGATCATTTATGGGAAGGTCCTATTTTCGGGGGTTTCCCTGAAAATAGGGGCGAAAAACCCTAATTTTCAAATTTTCAGAATTTTGCACGTGTGTTCTTAGACAGAAACCCACCAAGATTCTATGATTGGTTTGACCTAAAACTGACTTAACATGGCATTTTAACAAGATTTAGCTCAATTTATACAGAATGCCAAAAAATTAATTTTGGGTACAACATAGGCTCCGTCTGGTGACCATGTCGGATACCTACGGCATAGGAGAACCGAGAATCTTCAAGTTTCGTAGACCAGTATATATATAATCAGTTGGGTAACGGAGTCAGGACTTTAGTTGCATACATACCTAAAAAATAGAGTTCACCTTATTTATTGGATTCCCCAATTTATTCACCTACAACAAAACATCTAAGAAATCACCTAAAACACGACAATACTTCACTGAACGGGGAAAAACATAACAACATAACGTTAAAGCAAGGAAAAGTATTTACAAGATATACTCACCCCATCTCCAAAGGGATGAAATGCTTCAAGTACTGCCCGCTGTAAGGCAGTGGGAAGAACCTCCCGTCTGAATGTGAGAGAATATAGGAATTCTCTCCTGCAATATTATGAATTAGGAACGGCCCCAGCCAAAGGGAGTCGAATTTTCCGTGCATTCCCTTTGGTTCGTGTCTCTTGTCCCATAATAGGACTTTATCTCCAATCTCAAAGTCTCGTTGCCGAGCCTTCTTGTCGAAGATCTTCTTCACTCGCTCTTAGTGCTGAGTGATCTTATCAACTATCTCCACCCTTTCTTCTTGAAGTTTCATCAGGCATAAGATACGTTTCTCAATAGGATCTTTGAATTCTTCATCTTCTATTGTGGATGCCAGCTGCAAAGCGGACAACTCTAGAGTGATGGGTAACGCAGCTTCAGTGCCATATAGGATTATGAAAGGTGAAGTGTCGATAGCTCTCTTAGGCGTGATCCTATCAGCCCAAAGAGCATCGTACAATTTCGTGTGCCAAGCCCGTTGATTGGAAACAACCATCTTGCGCACTTTTGTGACTATGTTCTTATTTGACGATTCGGCTTGTCCATTACCTTGTGGATAGTAATCTGAAGAATGGGACAAGGTGATGCCGTAGTCAAAACAAAATTCTATCAACTCCTCTGACGAGAAGCTTGTAGCGTTGTCAGTCACGATCTTTTTGGGTACTCCGAAGCGTGTAATGATGTTCTCTTTGAGGAAATTACACACCACCTCGGAAGTAGCCTGCTTTACAGGAATTGCCTCAACCCACTTAGTAAAATAGTCTGTCGCTGTGAGGACGTAGACATGTCCTTTGCTGGAATGAGGGTTGATAGGTCCCACAAAGTCTATGCCCCATTGCTGGAATGGAGCATCTATCACCACCGGCCTGAGTGGAAGGTTTGACAGCTTAAGTTTACCAACAAATTGTTGGCACAACGTGCATCTGTGCACCCAGTCATATGCGTCGCGGAACAAGGTTGGCCAAAAGAATGATGCCCGCAAGATTTTGAATGCGGTAACCCTTGATGAGAAGTGACCTCCGCATGCTTGATTGTGGAATGCCTCCATCAATCGTCTTTGTTGATCTTTGGTGACGCATAGTAGGAACGTTCCATCAAGCCCACGATTGTATAGAACATTTCCTCCAAGCACATAGCTTTGTGCTTGTAATTTCAAAGTTCTTCTCTGCTGCTTATCCAAGTGTGTTGGACATTCCCCGTAGGTTAGGTAGTACCACAATTCTGTGTACCACTCTTGAGTAGATTCAACTAATAAGACCATTGGGAGGTCTTCTTCCATTTCTGTTCCTAAGATTCCATCTTCAGCCTGATGCTTTAAATCGCCATCTTCTGCCAGGAGTTGACATAGACCTCTCCCACGAACGAGCTTGGTAGGCTTGATATCCAAGTCGTATTCTTGGACTCTTGCAATCCAGTTTCCTCTTTTGGTACCCATTTCCTGTTGAGTAAGGACGCTTTTGACCGCGGGGTCTGTAACATACACAGTGGTGTGAGAGTTTAGGATGTAGAATCTGAAATTCTTAACAGCCCTCACAACTGCATATGCGTTTTTCTCTATTTGGGAGTACCGAGATTCGCTATCCTTGAAGCTGCTGCTCATGAAAGCGATAGGTGACTCAGTCTCTTCATTCAACTTCTGAGTCAGTATGGCGGAGAGAGTATGTTCCGACGCGTAACAATAAAGAATGAATTCTTTATTGAAATCAGGTCGAACCAACACTGGCGCTTTACTGATGGCCTCTTTTATTTTCTCGAACGCCTTCCTTCCTTCATCGGTCCATTTGAAAGCGGTCGTTTTCTTCATCATTGCTGAGATATCCTTGGTCAGCTCCGAGAAGTCTGGTACAAATCTCCGTATAAAGTTGACTTTGCCGAAGAAAGAATGTACCCCAGTTTTATTGGTAGGGAGAGTCAGGTCCTTGATTGCATCAACCCGATTAGGGTCTATCCTAGTCCCTTCTTTAGAGACGATGTGACCAAGCAATTTGCCTTCTGTCACCGCGAAGATAGACTTCTTCGGATTTAGTGATATGTGATGATGCCTGCATCTCTCAAACACTTTCACTAAGTGTTGAAAATGATCTTGCCGCTTCTTTGAGAAAGCGGTAAGGTCGTCAAGATAGACGACTATCAATTTGTCCTTTAAGTCACCAAAAGCCAAGTCCATGGCTCGCTGAAAAGTAGCACCGGCGTTGATGAGGCCGAAGGGCATCCTCTCGTAGGCGAACGTTCCCCATGGAGTGGTGAACGCTGTCTTGAGTTGATCCTCTTCAGCTACTGCAATCTGGTTGTATCCCGAGAATCCGTCAAGCAATGACAGCATCTCCGAACCGGTTACTGTTTGCAATGTATGTTCCATGATAGGCAAAGGATAATTATCCTTTAGTGACGACTGGTTCAGGTTCCTGAAGTCTACACAAATCCGTATTTCTCCGCTCTTCTTGCGCACAGGAACGATATTGGACACCCAGGTGGAATAGTGGATCGGGTATATGATCTTGGCGTCCACCATCTTTTTTACCTCCGCGTAGATTGTATCTTGGATACGCGGGTTGTAGTGTTTCTGCTTCTGCTTGAAAGGCTTGATGTTAGACTTAAGTGGAATTGTATGAGACAATTCCTTTGGCTTGAATGCTTTCAGGTCTTCATAGGACCATGCAAAGACGTCTCGGTATTGCTTGAATAAAGAGATGAAATTGTTACTTTCTTCCGCCGTACAACACTTGCCTAGGTTGACGAGCCGAGGCTTATCTCCCGTACCAATGTTGACTTGTCGGTAGTCGGCTGACGTCTTGTCGTTAGAATTCCTTTGGTCTTGAACACGTCTGTCGTGTCTATCAAATATATCTTCCAAGGATACTAGACCTTTGGGGATATTATTGCCTTTTAGTTGGATGACACCAGATTCCGTGACTTCGGAATCTTCTGCCATATATTCTCTGGAGGGAGAAGCACTACCTTCAAAGAATAATTCTTGATAACTGTCCTCCATGCAGAGGAACTCTTGAATATCATCATCATTAGTAAAGACCTGCCAATTGTCGCAGTTGTCGGGGATGGCTGGCCTGTAAATGAGCTCGACAGCAAAGATATTCTGACGAAAATCAGAATGGGGCATGTAAAGAGCTGCTGATACCGCAAGGGAATTCTGCTCTGTTATTCTGATACCGCAAGAAATCAAGGAAGGTGATACCTCACATAACAGAGCCGCCACAAGTTCAGTCTCCACCACCTTCCACTTCAAAAAGGAAACCTAGGCAGAAGCAATGGTACAATCCTCCTCGAGGGATGAGGATGTCAAAGCCTACGAAGCCTAGAACACAAAAGACACCTATGGAGAAAGCCACACATAGTCCTGAAATAATCACGGGTATTGCTGCCCTAGAACAAAGAGTAGAGACTGCTACCCCTGATCCAACAGAAGTTATCATGGAAGAGCCAGCAGCAGTAGTTGTTGAAGAACCAGTGGCAGAGCCAATGGCAGAAACAACAATAGTAGAAGCAGCAGCAGAAACGGTGCCTGTTATGGAAGAAGAGCCACCAATATCACCAGTATCACAGCGGTCACAAGTCCTCATCGACTTAGATTCGCCACCGAGAGACATTGCTCCAGCACAATCTCACACATCTAGCATTCAAGGGCCTCACATCCCTCCTAGTGAAGTTCGCTGAGATTCCATTTGGCTTGAAGGCTTCCTAGGAAGAAAGAGGGAAAAACCCTCCTATGAACTTGACTTTACCGAATTCGACCACGTCCCACAAGACATGTCGGCGAAGAGGTTAAAGAAACAAGTTCACACAGAAAGGAATGCAGAGTGTGAGATCATCATAGAGACTGATGCCCCACCAGTAGAGAAAAGCATACACGAGGTTCAAGTAGAAGACTACACTTTGTCTCAACTTAACCTCGGAAGACTACACGACAGGTGGAGGCAGACCTTCTCGGAATAGCTTCGGTGAGTGCACAAGAAAGAATGGCTAAGGATGGTAAAGAAAAGGCAGCCTTAAAGGCTGAAAATCAGAAACTGAGGTTGTACATAACCAGCTTGATACATGGCACCCCAAACGTCTCAGCCCTACCAGCAGGATTACTAGATCTCCCCGCCGAACAAAATCATCGGCAATTGATAACATTCGGCAAACACTTGAGAGATCAAGTGGAAGAGTTTGTTCTCAAGGGTAGATGTATACTGGAAAATCTATACCAGTTACGGGATAGAGCACATGGACTTCGTGCAGAGATCCAACAATCAGAACAAAGGATTGCAAAAAAGGAGGCTAGAAGACGAAAAGCAATGCAAGCATTTGCAATTGGCATATCAATCAGTATACTCTGAGGAAAACAAGCAACATCTCTTTGCTTGTAAGGAACAATTGGCGTACAAGGTGAAAGCCTATGACGCTCATTCAGTAGAGTTGATTGATTACAGATGGGTGGTTGCCACTATTATCAACTTCGCAAGAACGTTGGTGATATCTTTCCCTTGCATGGAATATCAGTGTGAGGGAGGAGAATACATCGAGATGGTCACTATACAAAACCAGTTCAGGGATGTCATCTGCAGTACCTTTCTTGATGATCCAGATGGTTGCAAGTTGGCTAAGGTAGCAGCTTTATCAACCAAGTTTGAAGAGGCAGCATCTCAGTGTATTGACTTTGGAAATCAACTCACAACGGGTGAGATCATGTTGCGATGCCACGTCATCATTCTACAGAGCATTAACTCCCCAGAAGTTGATGAAGTCAATCAATGGATAGAAGCACTGCTGATTAATGGTGAGCTATAAATACACCAAAGAAGGACGTCCTACCTTCTAATTGGAATTTATGAGACTTGAGTTTGACTTGATGTTTCTTTCCAAGTCAACTCAAGATGATATTAAATGTAATTGGAGTTAACTTGATGCTTCTTTCCAAGTTTAACTCCATTTTCCTTAAATCATGCATTGTCAAATCCCACTGATTAAGGATGTCTAATTGGCTTCCATGATTTGTGGATCTTAGATCTCCACTAAATGTGGATGTCTATTTTGGAGGGATACTTACATTAAATTCACCTTTAGTTTACCTCAGTCCAACCGGTGAAGTTTCGATTGACTTTGAGTTTACTTTTCGTTAACTCCAAGTAGTTTTCAGTTAACTCGCTTGTTCCCCCTTTTTAGGAATAAATCTTGCTAATTGATTGGCAAGAACTCATTGTTAACTCAAGGATTTCAGTTTGCCACCCTTTGAGTTCTTTATATAAGAGCTTCAGTCACATTGTTTAACTTTACTCTTATAAAATGTAGCATTGCCAACAAATAAGTTTATATTTTTTCACTTGGATGAGAGTTCGGGTGATCGAATGTGCATGATTCGGCCTTCTTTCCCAACCCTTTGTAATTTGTTGATAAAGCTTTGAAGGAGAATATCGAAGGCTTGCATTTTGGTCAATCTATTTGAGTTATGTCCACGCTTGTATCTAATAGCTCTGTTTCATTTCCCTCTTCGATAGGAGTCCTCCTCCTTGGATATTTTTATTAATGCTTATCGTTCATTGTTGTTAATGTATTGACTTTCTTTAAGCTATACTTCGGATAGGAGTCCCTCCTCCTTAGCAAGCTCGTGGCCAAGACATCGTAAATTGTTGTTTCTTGTAAACTATTTCCTAGCCCATACCTCGGATAGGAGTCCCTCCTCCTTGGCAGGTCTCAGATCTAATTTACCGTAAAGAGTGTTTGCTTGTACCAACCTTATCCCGATGTATACTCGAGAGTTCAGAGCCTCGGTCATATTCTCTGGAGAGGGATTCAAGTGATCCAACCCCCCTCCCCGCCTTTAATTCCTCATACTGTTTATTTTGAATTGGGATGACAGCTAGGAATAGTAGAGCTGCAGAAACCGAGAAAAAGCTTAGCTACGGCACAGTTTGTGCACCCTGTGTCCTCTACGCAAAAAAGATAGGAACTTTAGTTTACATTTCCCTTCCCACGCATTACTCCCAAGAGAGGACTTCTCCTCTTTAAATAACCCAGAAGTGTTGCAAAACATTTTGAAATAGTTGAACATTTTACAATCAACACCCGAGGTGCTAATTTAAACGCCAATAGTTTTCTTGCCCACCGTAGCAACGAGCATCAAACTTCAAGAAAATCTAAACGCTTTTATGTCACGAGAATGACTATCTGGCGTCCTTGGGCCCAGTAGAGCAACCTGATCTTGTTCCAGCACTCTCCAACTAGATCTCACATACATTGAAGGAGAGCAATTGGATATCATCAGCAGCCTGCGGATCTTCATCTTTGAGAAGAATACATCACCAATGGGAGCCGCAGCCATTACTCTGGACGAGGAAGAAAGAAAGGCTGATCTTGCAGCTGAGAGACCAGTATTACCACCACCTGCGTGGCAGTAAGCATCCTGGCTCATCGAGTGTATATAAGGAGGACCAATTCCCTTTTTCAAGAAGAAGCCGGAGAAGCATCTGACACAGAGCAGATATTTCAAGAGGTTCGAGAGCAATTTCTAGAAGAACCACAGAAAGAACCTCCTGCTCAAGCAATGGCCGATAACGTTAACATTCACAACGGCAATGGCAGTAATAATGGCAATGGCAATGGCAACAATGGCAATGGTAACTACGTCAACAATCTTTTCGGCAATGGCCGAAATGCAAGAGTTGCCAAACATGTTGCCCCACTTCCATGGGGTAACAACATAGGTCCATTGGCCTGACAAGGTAACCATGAACTTCCCAAGGGATCACAGAAGCATTTCCCAAGATTCTATGGCGACGGGACTAGACATCCCGATGAACATCTCTCAGCATTCACAGTGGCTTGTTCTGTTCTATCTGTGCCACATGAAGATATCGCCGTTCGACTCTTTGTTGAAACTCTTGAAGCAAATGCAACTGACTGGTTCAATCATTTGCAACTAGGGATTATCACAAACTGGGAGGACATGAGCAAAAAGTTCTTGGCCAGATTCAGACCTGCTGAAGACAGTCATCAACTGTTTTCCCGTTTATCTAACTCAAAGATGGAGTCCACAGAACCGATGAGGGAATTTGTAGCAAGGTTTAACCGCCTCGTTACACGACTTTCCCACACACTAAATCCATCTGATGAGATCCTGATGAGCAGCTTCATCAACGCCCTTCCCTCAGAAATAGCCTTTTTCATAAAAGGAAGTCATGAAGAAGACTTGCTAGTAGCTCAAGAGAAGGCTATCAAACTTGAGGATCACATGATCACTACGGGAAAGATGAAGGATGATGCTATCAAACCATTGGTCTAAGCATCAGCAGATCCATTGCTACAAAAGGTAGCAAACGAGGTGACAATCCTCAAAAGACAGTCACCCAACCAAGGGCAGCAAGCAATGCCCACACCACCACCGTACTAGCCACAACAACAGTACTAGCCTCAACAACCCTATCAGCCGAAGAAAAATAATTTCCAATCGTTTAACAACTTCAAGCCGAAGTTTTCAGGACCGCCGAGACAGGCAGAACCTAAGAAGTCCAATGTGTTATGTTGTTTCCATGACTCAGACAAACACACCGGATCTTCATGCCCTGAGAATCAAAGAATGAACCAGATCATGGGATATGCCGGAGATATAGCTCCAAGCTCAAATTCAGTACCTTCAAATGCGAACGTTGCTCCACCTCAAATGGACAATTTTGATGGCGACTCCGCAATGGGATACTTTCATAGCAAACCCGTAAATCAAGAAGAAGAGGACTACCGTCAATACAATCTTGATGTCAATCACGAAAACCTGTCGACACCTGTGTTTACACGTGCTCAACATTTCAAAGCACAGAAAGAAGAAGACGAAAAACGGAAGTCCAATGAAAAGGGAAAAGAAGCTTCCACTTCTAATCCCAAGTCTACACATGAGTTCATCACACCAGTTTCTCAAGATCCGTCTTCGACGAGTTTTGACATAGTGACATCCATGATGAAGACGAAGGTACAATTTTCACAGCTTGAGTATCTCCAGGATCATCCCGATCAAATGGATCAGATTCTCAAGGTAATTCAGAAGCCAATCATCATGCAGCCCACATTGCTAGCATCTGTTGTACCAGCGGAAGAAAATCCAAAACCTTTTTACATATCTTTGTATATGGGAGGATATAAGCTTAGTAATTGTATAATTGATTCAAGGGCATCTGACAATGTCATGCCTTTACAAATCATGAAATCTTTAGGGCTATCATGCACGGAAACACAAGAAAAGTGTTATTCACTTGAATCAAAACCCGTGCCATTGGTGGGCCAACTGAAGGATGCTCAAGTAAGACTCGCATCTTGCCCAGAAAAGGAAATCATGATGACCATTCTCATAGCTGACATCCCAATCAGTTATGGAATGCTCCTGAGTAGAAGCTTCTGCAAGGATCTCGGGGGCGAGATTCAACTGGATTGGTCGTGCGCGACAATCCCATTGAAAAAGGGCACCTTCAAGTTGGAACCTGAGGCTAAGTCAACATTCACGGTGGTGAAATCTCAAGACCCCCAAGCACAAGTGCTACATCAGAGCACGGGTCCTGGCACGTATGCCATGCTATCATAAGTAACCGAAGATGATGAAATTTTTGCACTTACCACACAAACATTGAATGAAAATTCAAGAATGTGGAATATGCAATTCGACGGTAGTTGCGCAACAGCAAGTTCGGGAGTGGGAGTTGTCATTACCTCTCTCGAAGGAACGTTGTACCCATTTTCTTATCGCTTGTAGTTCGACAACACAAACAATACTGCAGAATATGAGGCGCTCATACTTGGCCTCAAAAATGCAAGAGATATGGGTATAAAATACCTTCAAGTTGAAGGCGATGCAGAGCTGATCGTTCAACAGGTCAGAGGACTGTATCAAGCAAGGAGAAGTCGCCTTTCTTCTTACCGACAAAGGGTGTGGAATGCGATCGATTGGTTCGAAGCATTCAACATCAAATACATACCACGTGAGCAGAATAGCAGAGCAGATTCCCTTGCAGTATCAGCAGCTCTTTGCATGCCCCATTCCGATTTTCATCAGAATATCTTCGCTGTCGAGCTCATCTACAGGCCAGCCATCCCCGACAACTGTGACAATTGGAAAGTCTTTACTAATGACGATGATATTCAAGAGTTCCTTTGCATGGAGGACAATTGCCAAGAATTATTCTTTGAAGGTAGTGCTTCTCCCTCCAAGGAATCTCTGGCAAAAGATTCCAAAGTCACAGAATCTGGTATCATCCAACTAAAGGGCAATAATATCCCCAGGTTCTAGTATCCTTGGAGGATATATTTGACAGACACGACAGACATGTTCAGGATCAAAGGAATTCTAATGACAAGACGTCAGCCGACTACCAACAAGTCAACATTGGTACGGAAGATAAGCCTCGGCTTGTCAACTTAGGCAAGTGTTGCACTGTGGAAGAAAGCGACAATTTCATCTCTCTATTCAAACAATACCGAGACGTCTTTGCATGGTCCTATGAAGACCTGAAAGCATTCAAGCCAAAGGAATTGTCCCATACAATTCCAGTTAAGTCTAACATCAAGCCTTTCAAGCAGAAGCAAAGACACTACAACCCGGGTGTCCAAGATACAAATCTACGCGGAAGTGAAAAAGATGGTGGATGCCAAGATCATATACCTGATCCATTATTCCACCTGGGTGTCCAATATCGTTCCTGTACGCAAGAAGAGTGGAGAAATCCGAATTTGTGTAGACTTCAGGAACCTGAACCAGTCGTCACTAAAGGATAATTATCCTTTACCTATCATGGAACATACATTGCAAACAATAGCCGGTTTGCAGATGCTGTCATTACTTGATGAATTTTCAGGATACAACTAGATTGCAGTAGTTGAAGAGGATCAACTCAAGACAGCGTTCACCACTCCATGGGGAACGTTCACCTACGAGAGGATGCCCTTCAGCCTCATCAACGCCGGTGCTACTTTTCAGCGAGCCATGGACTTGGCATTTGGCGACTTAAAGGACAAATTGATAGTCGTCTATCTTGACGACCTTACCGCTTTCTCAAAGAAGCGGCAAGATCATTTTCAGCACTTAGTGAAATGTTTGAGAGATGCAGGTACCATCACATATCACTGAATCTGAAGAAGTCTATCTTCGCGGTGACAAAAGGCAAATTGCTTGGTCACATCGTCTCTAAAGAAGGGACTAGGATAGACCCTAATTGGGTAGATGCAATCAAGGACCTGACTCTCCCCACCAATAAAACTAGGGTACACTCTTTCTTCAGAAAAGTCAACTTTATACAGAGATTTGTACCTGACTTTTCAGAGCTGACCAAGGATATCTCAGCAATGATGAAGAAAACGACCGCTTTCAAATGGACCGATGAAGGAAGGAAAGCGTTCGAGAAAATAAAAGAGGCCATCAGTAAAGCGCCAGTGTTGGTTCGACCTGATTCCAATAAAGAATTTATTCTTTATTGTTACGCGTCGGAACATACTCTCTCCGCCATACTAACTCAGAAGTTGAATGAAGAGACTGAGTCACCTATCGCTTTCATGAGCAGCAGCTTCAAGGATAGCAAATCTCGGTACTCCCAAATAGAGAAGAACGCATATGCAGTTGTGAGGGTTGTTAAGAATTTCATATTCTACATCCTAAACTCTCACACCACTGTGTATGTTACAAACCCCGTGGTCAAGAGCGTCCTTACTCAACAAGAAATGGGCACCAAAAGAGGCAACTAGATTGCAAGAGTTCAAGAATACGACTTGGATATCAAGCCTACCAAGCTCGTTCGCGGGAGAGGTCTATGTCAACTCCTGGCAGAAGATGGTGATTTAAAGCACCAAGCTGAAGATGGAATCTCAGGAACAGAAATGGAAGAAGACCTCCCAATGGTCTTATTAGTTGAATCTGCTCAAGAGTGGTACACAGAATTGTGGTACTACCTAACCTACGGGGAATGCCCAACACACTTGGATAAGCAGCAGAGAAGAACTTTGAAATTACAAGCACAAGGTTATGTGCTTGGAGGAAATGTTCTATACAAGCATGGGCTTGATGGAACGTTCCTACTATGCGTCACCAAAGATCAACAAAGACGATTGTTGGAGGCATTCCACGATCAAGCATGCGGAGGCCACTTCTCATCAAGGGTTACCGCATTCAAGATCTTGCGGGCATTATTCTTTTGGCCAACTTTGTTCCGCGACGCATATGACTGGGTGCACAGATGCACATTGTGCCAACAATTTGTTGGTAAACTTAAGCTGTCAAACCTTCCACTAAGGCCGGTGGTGATAGATGCTCCATTCCAGCAATGGGGCATAGACTTTGTGGGACCCATCAACCCTCATTCCAGCAAGGGACATGTCTACGTCCTCACAGCGACAGACTATTTCACTAAGTGGGTTGAGGCAATTCCTGTAAAGCAGGCTACTTCCGAGGTGGTGTGTAACTTCCTCAAGGAGAACATCATTACACGCTTCGGAGGTACCCAAAAAGATTGTGACTGACAATGCTACAAGCTTCTCGTCAGAGGAGTTGATAGAATTTTGTTTTGACTACGACATCACCTTGTCCCATTCTTCAGATTACTATCCACAAGGTAACTGACAAGCCGAATCGTCAAATAAGAACATAGTCACAATAGTGCGCAAGATAGTTGATTCCAATCAACGGGCTTGGCACACGAAATTGTACAATGCTCTTTGGGCCGATAGAATCACGCCTAAGAGAGCTATCGGCACTTCACCTTTCATAATCCTATATGGCACTGAAGCTATGTTACCCATCACTCTAGAGTTGTCCGCTTTGCAGCTGGCATCCACAATAGAAGATGAGGAATTCAAAGATCCTATTGAGAAACGTATCTTATGCCTGATGAAACTTCAAGAAGAAAGGGTGGAGATAGTTGATAAAATCACTCAGCATCAAGAGCGAGTGAAGAAGATCTTCGACAAGAAGGCTCGACAACGAGACTTTGAGATTGGAGATAAAGTCCTATTATGGGACAAGAGACACGAACCAAAGGGAATGCATGGAAAATTTGACTCCCTTTGGCTGGGGCCGTTCCTGATTCATAATATTGCAGGAGAGAATTCCTATATTCTCTCACATTCAGACAGGAGGCTCTTTCCACTGCCTTACAGCGGGCAGTACTTGAAGCATTTCATCCCTTCGGGGATGGGGTGAGTATATATTGTAAATACTTTTCCTTGCTTTAACGTTATGTTGTTATGTTTTTCCCCGTTCAGTGAAGTATTGTCGTGTTTTAGGTGATTTCTTAGATGTTTTGTCGTAGGTGAATAAATTGGGGAACCCAATAAATAAGGTGAACTCTATTTTTAGGTATGTATGGAACCAAAGTCCTGACTCGTTACCCAACTGATTAGATATACTGGTCTACGAAACTTGAGATTCTCGGTTCTCCTATGCCGTAGGTATCCGACATGGTCACCAGACGGAGCCTAATGTTGTACCCAAAATAATTTTTTTGGCATTCTGTATAAATTGAGCTAAATCTTGTTAAAATGCCATGTAAAGTCTATTTTAGGTCAAACCAATCATAGAATCTTGGTGGGTTTCTGTCAAGGAACACATGTGCAAAATTCTGAAAATTTGAAAATTAGGGTTTTCGCCCCTATTTCAGGGAAACCCCCGAAAATAGGACCTTCCCAGAAATGATTGAAAATGATTTTGATAGGATTAAAAGGCTTCACGATCACATTGGTCAAGTCAGAATCATCAAAAGACATGTTTTACTCTGGTGGGTCTATTTCTATTTTTCAGGAATAAAGTTAGGAGCTCCGCAACCATTAATGGCAGATTGGCCAGTACCAGGAGTTGAAAGCTAAGCTTCAACCACACAATCATGTCGGAGAAGGTCTAAAAAGATGTTGCTTGATGAAGGAGATTCCTGAAAATAAAAAAGGTCAAAATTTGACTAACTCTGGAAATGTTACGAAGGAGAGATAGTTCACATGCTGAAAAGAGCCTTTTTCAAGCAGGGGCGCCCATGATCTTTTAAGGTCAAATGCAGTCACCAAGATCTTTCAAGACATTCATTCTTGACGTTTTCTTGCTAGCGCGACAACGAAACAAACAGATAAACCATCTGAGTAGTAGATCATAAACAGTCACTGACAAAGCAAAAAGAGGCAGTTGAAGAAATATCAAGAAATGATTGTCAAACATGAAGATCAAAGAAAAAGAGCCTTTTCAAAAGAAAGGTGCCCTTTCTTTTGGACATCAAGATGCTGACAAAAGACCAAAGGCCTCCCAGAACAATCTTCCCAACATAGATAGATCTCAGCAATGCAACTGCAAGCACCAACATCTGACAGGGCAGTCAACAGGGCAGTCAACATCAGGATCAAACTAGGCAACTTTTCAGATGGAAATAAACTTGCTAAAGGACAAAAGCGCCCTTTTCAAGGAGGGGCGCCCTTGAATAAAGGAACCCTAAAATGAAGTCCAAGTTTTATGAAGTCAGTCTCTTTGGCAGAACAGAGCTAGCTACCTGATGAGATATCAAGTGAAATCATCTGACTCTCCGATCAATGAGAAATCCAAATCAAAGCACGAGAGGTCATTTCAAAAGGCTGAAGAACGAAGTTTGAAAATTCACCAAGGCATTAGCAAAAGAGCCCTTTCTTGGAAAAGGCGCCCTTTCTTGGAAAAGGCGCCCTTTCTTTTGAAACCCTAAACTCAGCTTTTCATCATCATGTCTCCCAGACACTTCTTTTCAGTATGGATCTAGCTCCGCAATGAATGTGTTAGCGACATCTCATGATCAACAGATCAAGCTAGATTCAAGATCAAACAGAGGTCTTCTAGGAGAGAAAATATTTAAAAACTTGCAAAAAACCAAAAAGTACGCCTAAAAGAAGTCAAGGGTCAAGTTGTTGACTAAAGTCAAGAGCTTTTCAGTTAAAATTGGCTAAAAAACTCCACGATCAGTGGAAATCACCTTTTTGAACTTTAGATCAAGCCAAAATCACTTTTGATCATGAGTTAGATCCCCAAACTTGTGGATCTAAGGCTTCAGTCTATATATTCAAGGTAAAGACGTCCTAGTTCATTATTTCATTGCAGGTTAAAAGATCAAGAACAGCCATAAGCTCTCAAGGACGCCATTGATAGATCTGAACAAGGTTTTCATCCGTTCTTCAATTTTTCTTGCAAATCTGAACCAAAAGAAGATTGCTATTTTGAGGATTGGTTTCAGAGACAGATTTTCTCAGGAAGTCAGATATAAAAACTTCCAATCCATCTTCTGTCTACTTCTTCTCTTCTTGTCTTAGGTTTTTCTTGCATGTCACACAAGGCAACAGGCTACATCAGATCAGATCAACTGGGTAGCTTCAACATAATTTTCCAGTGAAACCCATCTCGTCAGATTTTCCAGAATCAACAAACTTGCTACCCCTATTTTTGGGGGTTTTTTCCGAAAAAGTTTCAGAATCAAAATTTTGAGGAACTGGGCTTGTTCAACATTGAAGCACGAACAAAACCCATGTGCCAGACTTTTTCCAAAAAAATACTTCTCGGTAGGGCGCTATTTTTAGGGGTTTCCGGAGATTATCAGAACAAGGTCAAGCTTACAGTCAATCTCTAAGTATTTCAAGATGCAGTACTCCCAGGTACAATACAAGACCAAGACGGTCTTGATCCATGATTACTTGAAAACAGTTGACACAAATTTACATCAAGTAAATCTAGTAGTTGATTTGGAGCAGCTAGAAGGCATGAATCAAATCACATTGCAGAATATTGAAGAATCTGGGTTGCTACATGCCGCATCCATTCCCATCACGTTACAAAGCGTGGAACTTGTAATCGCTTGTGTCAAGCATTACAATCCTACCACTAGAGAAATCAGAGCAGCGGATGGAAGAATTGTTTGCAGTCTAAAGCCTCAGGATATCGAAAGGTGTTTTGATGTTCCATCATGTCGTAACAGCAAAGTCATATCAGTGACAGAATGTGAGAAGGCATTTGAGACATCTAAGGACAAATGTCAAAGGATAATAGCTGAAAAATGGCTAAAAGTGACAAAGGAAAACTTGCCTAAGTTGGTGGGACGAGGAGAATGTAAAGATGAGTACGCAGTGTTAATCACTGTACTCAATAGAATCACTGGAGAAAAGGATGGTCATCAATTCCAGCCATGGATGTACTATGTCATTGCTAAAATCATTGGCAAAAGGGAATATTATGACTGGGCCACTCTGATTAGTGACACACTCCACCAACAAATCACTGCGTATCTAGAAGCTCGCAGGTTTCACATGTGCTCTTACCTAGTATACTTGATTGCCTTCCAAGGTGATTTCAAGATATTGAACAATGTGGGAACCTTAGGTGTGCAGAAGGTTCACGAACATTTCACACGTCTTGAGTTTACTCAAGCGGAGCGACACTTCAAAAGAACAAGTGATCTCTTCATTATGCACACCGTACGTGAGCTAGACCATGAGATGCACGTGCGTATTTCACAGACAGCCAGAGAGGCAATTGCAGATTGGGCGGATTGGTTCACCAATTCCCTACGTTCTCCTACATACGCGTGTATGGCTACATTGGCCACCCCGCCATGCTACCAAGATACCCTTCAGATAGGGTAGTCTTCATGGAATTCTTGAGACAGTTGTCCAAAATTCACGTCTACTTGTGCTTGAAGAGGAAGACAACTGTTAATTTTCGCATTGGAATGGGACTCTATAGATGCGGATTCGCAACAGATGCTAAGATGATGAGTCAGGAAATGGTGAGGTTTAATCTCAAGTATCTCATTGAGAGAAGATCCTATGATCCCAGAGGGCTCTATGCAGCACATCTCAAGCAGCACTCGTCACATAAGTTTTCTATGGAAGATTATTGGGTAAATTGTCAAGACGAGTATGAAGTGCGAAGAAGGAACTACAGCAGGTTCAGACTCCCACAAATTGCTGATTTTATGTCAGCAGACATCGAGGGCCTGTCCGATGATGAAGGGGAAGTCATTCTCCCCTCTTTCTTCGCAGATTCAGTTGACTCCCAACCACTCCCAAGAGTGGATTGGTATGCCAAGGAAAACACGTCTATAGAGGAAAGAACGAGTAGAGTGGTTAGAAATAGCCAACTCTATCTCGATAGCAAGAAATCAAGGAAGGTGATACCTCACATAACAAAGCCGCCACAAGTTCAGTCTCCACCACCTTCCACTTCAAAAAGGAAACCTAGGAAGAAGCAATGGTGCAATCCTCCTCGAGGGATGAGGATGTCAAAGCCTACGAAGCCTAGAACATAGAAGACACTTATGGAGAAAGCCACACATAGTCCTGAAATAATCACGAGTATTGATGCCCCAGAACAAAGAGTAGAGACTGCTACCCCTGATCCAACAGAAGTTATCACAAAAGAGCCAGCAGCAGTAGTTGTTGAAGAACCAGTGGCAGAGCCAATGGCAGAAACAACAACAGTAGAAGCAGCAGCAGAAACGGTGCCTGTTATGGAAGCAAAGCCACCAATATCACCAGTATCACAGCGGTCACAAGTCCTCATCGACTTGGATTCGCCACCGAGAGACATTGCTCCAGCACAGTCTCACACATCTAGCATTCAAGGGCCTCACATCCCTCCTAGTGAAGTTCGTCGAGATTCTATTTGGCTTGAAGGCTTCCTAGGAAGAAAGAGGGAAAAACCCTCCTATGAACTTGACTTTACCAAATTCGACCACGTCCCACAAGACATGTCGGCGAAGAGGTTAAAGAAACAAGTTCACATAGAAAGGAATGCAGAGTGTGAGATCATCATAGAGACTGATGCCCCACCAGTAGAGAAAAGCATACATGAGGTTCAAGTAGAAGACTACACTTTGTCTCAACTTAACCTCGGGAAGACTACACAACAAGTGGAGGCAGACCTTCTCGGAATAGCTTCGGTGAGCGCACAAGAAAGAATGGTTAAGGATGGTAAAGAAAAGGCAGCCTTAAAGGCTGAAAATCAAAAACTGAGGTCGTACATAACCAGCTTGATACATGGCACCCCAAACGTCTCAGCCCTACCAACAGGATTACTAGATCTCCCCGCCAAACAAAATCATCGGCAATTGATAACATTCAGTAAACACTTGAGAGATCAAGTGGAAGAGTTTGTTCTCAAGGGTAGATGTATACTGGCAAATCTATACCAGTTACGGGATAGAGCACATGGACTTCGTGCAGAGATCCAGCAATCAGAACAAAGGATTGCAGAAAGGAGGCTAGAAGACGAAAGCACAATTGCATATTTGCAATTGGCATATCAATCAGTATACTCTGAGGAAAACAAGCAACATCTCTTTGCTTGTAAGGAACAATTGGCGTACAAGGTGAAAGCCTATGATGCTCATTCAGTAGGGTTGATTGATTACAAACGGGTGGTTGCCACTATTATCAATTTCGCAAGAACGTTGGTGATATCTTTCCCTTGCATGGAATATCAGCGTGAGGGAGGAGATACATCAAGATGGTCATTGTACAGAACCAGTTCAGGGATGTCATCTGTAGTACCTTTCTTGATGATCCAGATGGTTGCAAGCTGGCTAAGGTAGCAACTTTATCAACCAAGTTTGAAGAGGCAGCATCTCAGTGTATTGACTTCGGAAATCAACTCACAACGGGTGAGATCATGCTGCGATGCCACGTCATCATTCTACAGAGCATTAACTCCCCAGAAGCTGATGAAGTCAATCAATGGATAGAGACACTGCTGATTAATGGTGAGCTATAAATGCACCAAAGAAGGACGTCCTACCTTCTAATTGGAATTTATGAGACTTGAGTTTGACTTGATGTTTCTTTCCAAGTCAACTCAAGATGATATTAAATGTAATTGGAGTTAACTTGATGCTTCTTTCCAAGTTTAACTCCATTTTCCTTAAATCATGCATTGTCAGATCCCACTGATTAAGGATGTCTAATTGGCTTCCATGATTTGTGGATCTTAGATCTCCACTAAATGTGGATGTCTATTTTGGAGGGATACTTACATTAAAGTTCACCTTTAGTTTACTTTCAATCAACTGAAGTAGTTTCCAGTTGACTCTTTGTTTACTTTCAGTTAACTGAAGTAGTTTTCCAGTTAACTGCTTGTTCCCCCTTTTTAGGAATAAATCTTGCTAATTGATTGGCAAGAACTCATTGTTAACTCAAGGAGATTTTGGGGTTGCCCACTCCTTTGAGTTCTATAAATAAGAGCCTTGGGCTCATTGTTTGTTTAACTTTTACTTGCTATGCAAAATTGTTGTGCCATTGTTGCCAACAGCTTTGAAAGCGGATATTTGTTCACTCTTGGATGAGAGTTCGGGTCGATCGTAATTGTGCATGATTTCGTGCCTTTGCTTTCCCAACCTTTGTAATTCGTTGATAAAGCTTTGAAGGAGAATATCAGAAGGCGCTTGCATTTTGGTCAATCTATTTGAGTTATGTCCACTTCTTGTATCTAATAACTCGTTGTTTCATTTCCCTCCTCCTGGATAGGAGTCCCTCCTCCTTGGATATTTGTTATTAACAGTTATCGTTCGTTGTTGTTTAATGTATTGACTTTCAAGCTATACTTCGGATAGGAGTCCCTCCTCCTTAGCAAGCTCGCTGGCCAAGACATCGTAAATTGTTGTTTTGTAAACTATTTCCTAGCCCATACCTCGGATAGGAGTCCCTCCTCCTTGGCGTGCCTCGGGATCTTAGCCGTAAAGAGTGTTTGCTTGTACCAATTTCAATCCTGTATACCCGAGTTCGTGAGCCTCTCATATTCTCGTGGAGACGGCAATCCAAGTGATCCAAACCAACCCATTCCCGCCTCCTTTACCCTCATGCTCTGTTTACCTTTGAAGGTATTGGATAGATAAAAGCTAGAATAGTTGTAGCTGAGATCTACGAAACCAGAGAAAAAGCTTACCTACGGTGCATTGTGTTTGTGCACCCTTGTGTCCCATCACAAGCATAAAAAAGATAGGAACTTTAGTTTACATTTCCCTTCCTTACGCATTGCTCCCAGCAGAGAGGGACTTCTCCTCTTTAAATAACGAAGAAGTGTTGCAAAACATTTGAAATAGCTGAACGTTTACAATCAACACTCCAGAGGTGCTAATTTAAACACCAACACCTCGTAAACTGGTAAACCCAACTGTTGCACCAATGCAGGCGTGACTTTCACATTAATCACAACTACACAACGTAAACAAGGTGCCAAGTCAACACAATTCAAACCCATCTCACCCATCTTTGAGCAACTAGCAAACCCATTACAACCATGTTTCCCATCGTAGCATAACCAAAACAACAAGCAAATGCATCCACCTGTCTCATCAATCATGAAACCTACAACACATATCAACTTCACTCTATCCCATCTCGCCAAGTAGGGTGTGAATGTAATCGTGGTGAACTCCAAAATCCCATCTGCTTCCATTTTTACAAGCTGGAAGGCACCCATTATTAAATACAAAATTATGGAAACAATTTCAAACAATCCACCAAACCAAACAAGTCAAGAATTAATGGCCGGAATCAATCAAATTCACCAAACAACCATCAATCATATTCAAATAATTTCCAATTCAAATAGCCATGAAAACTTTGAAGTATTCACATGTATTACCATAGAACAATAATGAGCAATAAAGCTTTGTTAGAACATTATTTAGGGGACCTGGTTTTCCTCAGGCCTTTCATGGTTGCCTATGTAGCACTTCACAGTTGAAAGGTCCAATTGTGGACAAAGTGCAACATAGATTACCATTACAAAGACTTTGGGAAAATCAAGTCTCCCTAAACCATTACATCTTCTAACAATTGCACACACTTTGACACTGCAAATTGTGTTTAATATTTGTATGGTTGGAATTTACACTTCTTTTCATGGTTCCAACATGAAGGTCTACTATTGTAGCTTTGTATTTGAATCACTTAGGCGACTTGGTTTTGTGAAGGCTCTTTGATGGTTACCTATGCAGCACTTCACAATTCGAATGGAATTGTGGACCCATGCAGCATAGGTTGCCATTGGACGAGCGTTCATAAATTCAAGTCTCCCTAATTCATTACTAAATGCAAGAATACACGACTCTCTAGGGGAGATGAGCCGATACGTGCGCATCCAATTTTCTACGGTCTACATTAACAAAACAACCATATTTATATGACTAAATTGATGAAGCACAACCAATGTGTATGTATATATAAATGTATATGTATATATATATAGAATTGCTTACATGCATTATTTTGCTTACCAAGAATAGATTTTTGTCTCTATTGCTTAGTTGACTAAATTGATGAAGCAGAACCTATATGTATATTTGTATGTCCCAGGGTTTATGTATATGTATATGTGAATGTGAATGTGTATGTGTATGTGTATGTGTATGTATATAGAATTGCTTACATGCAAAACCTATGAAAAAGAGAACCCCAAATTTATCTATGGCATCGAAACAACCAACAATATTATTTGTTACTGCAATGAAAAATTGTAGCATTGCTTATATGCATTCATTTTAAAAATATTACACCCCCAAATTTATCTGACACGGAAACAACATACAATGTTATGTGTATGTGTATGTGTATATATATTTATATGTATACATTTATATATATTTGTGTATACATGTATAGATATTTACATATACATATGTGCATATGTATACAAAATTGCCTACATATAGAACCTATGAAAAAGAGAACAACCCCAGGTTTATGAATGGCATCAAAACAACCAACTATATTGTTTGTTAGTGAAATGGAAAATTGCAGCATTGCTTACATGCATTCATTTGCATGACTGAATTGAATCACAGCAGAATAATATATATGCATTCACTTACATTGAATTGAAGATGAAGCATGACCTATGAAAAAGAAAACACCACCAAATTCATCAATGGCACCTAAAAAAGATAGAATAGTTGCATGTCTGAATTGTATATAGATATGTATATGTCTATGTCTATGTCTATGTCTATGTCTATGTATATTGCTATGTATATGTATATGTCTATGTCTATGTATACATATATACATATACATGTACATATATATACATATGTATAAGTCTATGTATATGAATATGTATATGTATGTATATGTATATGTATGTATACATATACATACATATACATATACATATACATATGCATAAAGATATACATATGTATGTACATATACATATACATATACATATACATATGCATAAAGATGTACATATATGTATATGTAACAATAGAAATAAGCTGCTTGTAATGTTCACCAACCGGCGTTTATCCATCTCGTAACTGGAGTTTAAGCATCGCAGATTGTGGATTGAGGTTTGAAGATTGCAGACGACGAATCGAGCAGGTTCTGGTGTGCAAGTGAAGAAAGAATGACAACTTGCTAGAATCAAAGGCTGAAAAGTTGGCGACAAGAGCGAGGCACTGGGAGCATTTAATGCAGGTTGGCTCGGAAAATATGTATGTATATGGGTATACATATAGAGAATGTATATGTATGCATATGTATATACATATGTATATGGATATGTATATACATATGTATATACGTATACATATACATATACGTATGTATATGTATAGGTTGGTTGGAAAAATATCGCGGGGTGGCATGGAGCTAAGGAGAGGAAACTTGCATTCAACATGGCAGTCAAGAAGTATAGGAAGTGGCGGCGAGTGATAAATGCGACCCAGTGGATTCTTAGGGTGGCGGACTGAGAGAAGTTGATGTGGCAAAGTTGTCAACTCTGAACGTCGTGCCATGTAGGAAGTGGCACCCGAGGTGCCTACATATCGGTAGACGGGTCATTTTTTTCAATTTGTAAAATGTGTGGACAAGTATCGTCCTCCCACAAGGCAAAATGAAGGCAAAAAAGGAATAGAAAATGACAAAATGTCAATGAAGAAGCAAACATTGCAAACCAAAACAGTGACACATTGCAAATTACATAGAACACACATTGCAATATGATCATAATACATTGCAAATCAAAACAATAACATACATTGCAAATCAAAACAATAACACACATTGCAAATTACATACAACACTTTTTGGAATCTGATCAGATTACTTCACAAACCAAAACAATAACGGTCAATCTGTACTTATCAAAAAATTACAACTGTCCACAATTTCGGTGCATTTGTAAATATCAAAACTTCTAAAATGTATGAAACTTGAATTGCATGTGAAAACCAAAACAAAAGGCAGCATCTAGCTGCTACTGTTGTGAAATGGATCCTGGCTAGTTGGGGTAGCAATTGCCATGTTCTCGTCCCCTTCCACTCGACGAGGAGTATTGCATACATGAGTGGGACTTGGAGTGGTAAATTGGGTGCAAGTGACATGTGTTGGGGGGGGGTGGTGAACACATCTGTACATCCCGAGTGCCAAATTGATATGGATATTGAGTGCCCCTAAAGTCAGATTGGGAGAGGCTTGAATAATTCATTGTTGTGGAGAACTAAGGGATATTAATGTTAAGAATATCATGGAAGACTCCATCACTTTGAGACAACGGATTAGAAGGGTTCCTTAACTGCCTCTCTTTGTAAAGTCATTTGTACCTCCTCAATCTCTTTTTCCTTTCGGTCATGTTCCTTGCAAAGCCTCTCTTGCTCCTTTTTCCCATCTCTATCCTTTTTCTATTGTAATTTATGCTGCTCTTTTTCTTTTCGCAGTATCTCCTTCTCAATTCTGGCATTCTCCTTCAACTTTGTTGCCACAATTTTTGCTGCCCTTTTCTCATTTTGTTGTCTCTTTCTTGCTTTTATCTCCTCGATCTCTTTCTTCCTTTGCTCTTGCTCCATTAACAGCCTCATGTAGTCATCTATTGTCAACAATTGTGGCTGTTTGTTGATCTTAATTGCACCAGTTTTGGATTTCTTTTGATGGACAGTGTGTACAGGTAGCTTGAGGAACTTGTTGATGTGCGGAACTATTTGTGTTTCTTCTATCCCATCCCGCTGTGTGGCAATGACCTCCTCCACTACCTGAGTCCTCTGGTACATCTTCATTGCCTCATAAATCTGAAATGCAAGGAGCATAGTAATGCACAACTTGAGAAGGGTCAATTTCTAGTGGTGGTGATGGGAAAGTATAGGTATCCTGTTGTTCTAAGACTTCCAAATTAATGCCCAAGTTCATTGCTCCCTCAACCGACCAGGATGGTTGACTTTGTTGTGATGGAAGATCTAAACTTTCGCTGAATCGATCAACGGGGTTGTCCACCATGGGAGGGGTCTGTTCATTAACCACCACTTGTGCAACTGATTCAGTAAGACAACTATGAGATGAGTGGTGTTTCTGTTGCAGTCTGCAAGTGTCCATATGGAAGAGTGGACTGCAATACTGCGAAATCATCGCTTGGCAAACCAACTTTAGAAAGGCTGAGAATGTTTTCAACTACG
>VDFB02392192.1:0-11270 GCA_007258455.2 Sequoia sempervirens | reverse complement strand
AACTAGGGTTAAGGGTTGAGGGTTGAGGGTTGAGGGTAGAGGGTAGAGGGTAGAGGGTAGAGGGTTAATGAGGGTTAATTAAGGGTTTAATAATGTATTTTTCTCCAATTTTTTGAAAGATTTGGTGCTATTTATAGGGATGGTACTACATATTTTACGCTAAAGGCGTATCCTATTTGAAGAAGACAAACCTGAAACTACCAATTGATGGTTGATATCAGAATATCGACCCTTGAAACTGTTTGGTACATTGATACCCTTTTCTTGATTTTATCACATTATAATAATACTTTACCTACAAAATTATGCCAGCTCGGCTGCATAATATCTTATATGGATTGCATATAATTTATTTTTGCCCCGTGTTGCATAATATCTACTACCGTGTGTGGTTAAAGTATTTTTATTCTACTTTTTGACATGCATGTAAATATTATTTGTTTTGTGAGCCCTAAATTACCAAGTGCTAGATGAAATTACTTTTTATTCTACTAAATTGACTATTCTATCATTTTACTCCTTGCTTGGTAATTTACAAACCACTTGGTTAACAAAATACTCTATGCATATACATATTGCTTTTTTTAAGTATTAAATTATAAGGATTGTACTATTTTTTTTTGGTATTTAATTATAAGGATTTGTCTTCTTTTTATTTTCTTTTCCATTTTAAAATTTTGAACAAGTAAATTGAACATTTAGTAATTATAATTTTTTTAGATAATATTAGTTGATTTTTTTTTTAATTTTAAAACTGTTTCAATAATGAGAATGAGAATTATAATGTACATTCTTTTTGCATATACATATTGTTTTTGTTTAGTATTTAATTAATTATAAGGATTTGTACTATTTTTTATTTTCTTTTCCATTTTAAACTTTAGAATTAGTAAGTATAATTTTTATTTATATTATATTAGTTGAGTTTTTAATTTTCTTTTTAAACTGTTTAATTATGAGAATTTTTTTCCCGTAATTGGGAATTAAATGTACATTATTTATTTTACACTATAATTTTATTTGAAAATAATATATATGAGATTATTTCAAATTATTTTTTACAAATTACAAATAAAAAATTACAGATGAATTAAATAAAATAAGGATTTTTTTATAAACTTACGAGTTGCTCATTAATGAAGGGTAGTTTGAGCTTGAATTTTAATGATGGCCTAGCATACAAAGTTAGGTATGCAGGATGACATCACTGGAGAAGGACAACTAGCCTTGCCAATAATTAACCTTCCGCTCGTGTGTAGATTGAAATGCTTGATGAATTTGGGTTTATTTATTGGGAGGCGAGGTCAGTTTGTGTAGTGTAGTAAATGTTTTGGGTGTTGGTGTTTAGTTTATGGTGGTGCTTTGGTTGGTGGAGTGTGCTCGGCCTCTAGTGTTTTCTGCAGATGATAATGGTCGAGTGTTCAAAAATTTTCATTGCAATGTTAGTGGAGAGGTTGTCATGGTTTGAAGCGGATACTCCAATCTCCCTGTTGGTGATGTCGAGGCAAGTTGCATTCAGAGAGATAATAAACCAAAGGCTAAAGCAATTTTTGTTGTATATTGATCCCCTCTTGTTGTAGCAGTAAAGATGGTTATGGGCTCTAATCACGTTGAGCACAAGGAGTATGGGAGGGACAATTCACACATTTCCTCATGCTTCTTGGCTTCTTTTCTTGATAGTCACGTCCCAAGATGGAGGCGAAGGAACTGTTGGTGAAATTGTTTAGGAAGGATTTGGTTGGCGGCATGGAGGAGATCCTGAAGGTGGTGATTATAGGTATCGAGATCCTACAACCAAGTGATCTAGAGCTTCTACAGAGCACTGACAAGGCAATAAGGTTTTACCCCTTCCTCTTGGACCTAAGCAAGGCAGCTCTCATGTGCCACTGAATGATAGTGGTCGTTGTAGTGGAATATTTAAAGAAGCTGTTAGGGTTAATGGCAGCTAATGGTGTCGACTAGGTTACAAAGTTTGAGTTATTTGCAAAGTTAAATGGGTTTCTATAATTTGGTCAATTTAAATCTTTTGTAAGTAATTGCTCTAGTCTAGTAATGGATAGCTTGAATTTGGGTTTTTTTGGGTTAGTCTGTGGCTTTTCCAATTTTGAAATCTTTTCTATGGTTAAATTCTATGTTCTAGGTGGAGGCATTATGGTAGCTTCTAGTTTTGGGTCAAAATACTGAAATTTCCTGCATAGCAGATGGACTATATGTTTCCTTTTTTAATTAATAAAAAAATCTTACGTATCAAAAAATCAATATCATAATTGGTAGCTCTCAATATTTTTTTTAGCTTCACCTATTAATGCAATTAAACCATATATACAATAGTATAGAAATTTTGAATAAAATGAAATAAGTAATGATCTACCTACTTTTTAGAATAAAATGGAATTTCTCTTTTGAAATGTAATTTATTTTAGTGGAACACGAGTTGTCTCTTTTAAATTAATTTTTTTTATAAAATTCCCTTTCATTTAAGAAGAGTTGCTTTTACAAAAAGATCAGATATAGAATGGAATCATCCTTATAATTATGCTTATATTTTTTAATATCTTAATTTAAAAATTATATGAAGATATTTCCATCTACAACTTAGAATTTTTCTATATATTATATAAAGAAGTGGATAGTATCAATTAAACAAATCTTTGAAAAAAAAAATAAACAAATTTTGTTTTAGTTATATAAAAAAGTGGATAGTATCAATCAAACAAATTTTTGAGAAACAATTAAATGTGTTGAGAAAATTTTTTTAGGTGTCTTTTTTTAAGAAGACAAAGTTATCATAGATACATTCAAATATGAGATTTTATAATTAAAACATAATTAATTAAACATAAAATAAATAATTAAAAATAATTTAAAGATGATATTGTCTTGTTTGATGTTCATTTAATGAAACAATATGTCATAATGGAAAAGAAAGCACTAATAGAGAAACAAACAATAAAACAACAATCTTGGTTGACAATAATCAAAGGAAAAAAACATCCCTCAATTGTTGAGTTTGTAATTTAAGTTGAATTTGATGAAGACGATTTCAACAAGAAAAAACTTAAAAATGATCCCTCAATCACTTACCATAAATTAATGATCCTCTGCTTCTCTTCATTTACCTAGATGGGCTAGGTTCACAAAGTGGAGTTGCATCCTCTTATGGAAAGAATGAAGATACAAATCAAACTAAAAATAAATATTATTTATTTACACTAAGTGGTGTTAGATAAAATAAAAACTACATAATGTTATTTATATTACTAGCTCATAATGTGAGAGCCTTAGGAGATAAAATTTCCATAGCAATTCCCATATCCTAGAAGAGTATGTGTTGATGTTGTTGGAGCTAAAAAATCCACATTGGTTGTCCCGTACACCTCCATTTTCACTTATCCTCCCATATCCACCATATGATCCATTTCCATTTCATAATTATTGACATTAGTATAAAGTACCAAAATAAGGCCCTTGATCATTACAATAAAGTGAAGTCCCTGCCTAAAATGTTCTCCTAGCAGCTCATGGCATGTCGCCAAGACAATGCCTTATTGGAGAGAGTCTCACCATAGTCTCTTCGACACAAGCAGAAAGGTTTAATAAGAAATGTAGATGAGACTCCTAAGTTTCTAAGAGACATACTCAAATGTCTTCCCACCATCCTAAAGAGTGACATGTCTAAGAGACTTGGGCATGTCAAGGAGAGAATCTAACATGTCTCACCGACAAACCATATGAGTGTCAACATTCAGGAAATAGAAAAATATCTCTCGAACACTGAGAGGTTATCATAAAATAAACAGTAAATCATTAGCGAAACAAGCACTGATGAAATAAGAATGTCGAAGAGACATTGGCATGTCGAGGAGAGAAGCAAATAAGTCTCTTCGACACTCAAGGAGCAAAGTATTGAAAAGACAAAGAAATATCAAATAGACATTGGATGAGGTCTCATCGACATCCCAAAAATGATATGTCAAGGAGACACAAAGATATCGAGAAGACATTATCAAAAGTTTCCCTGACATTCTGGCACAAAATATCAATGAGACTAAGGGATGTCAGAGAGAGGTGACCTCGGGTGTCCCTGACATAACAAAGTCACATAGACATCATCAACAACTATTACCACCGAGGAAAGAAACAAAGACATGTTGAGGAGACATAAGCTTGTTGGTAAGAGAAATCCACCAGTCTCATTGAAAAAAAAGAAAATCATCAAGGAGCAAACTAAGAAGTAAATGTTGAAGAAACATTGTGATATCAATGAGAGAAGCTTGAATGTCTCTTAGACATTTCTTAAAAGATAGCCAAGGATATCGAAGAGAGATATAGATGTTGTGATCAGAGTCTCATCAACAAAATATGAAATAATTGTCACCGGATTGATTTAATGGATTAAGTCATCAAAGAGACAACTGCCATTAACATTCAAGTTGATAGGAAGGTGGTGTGAGTTCCATTTATGAACTAGAGCTAGTTTAAGCATGCTAAAATTTGATAAAAGAAGCCTCTGAGAAACAAAAATCCACTGCACATTATGGCTAAGCATCTAGAGGACGGAGTTGGATGAAAGCAAGTAGCTCAAAAATTCTGGCATTCACTCAAGTACACCTTGGCTCAACTGAACATAAATTTTTGAATATAGCTTGAAGTACAACATTGTTAGGGTTAGAATGGATAAAACCCCAAAAAAGACAAGAGAAAAAAGGAAAAAAACTGAAACTAGACCTCTCAGTCAAGACTTAATAGATCAGTGTCCGGGGTTTGGGCCTAAAGCATGAAGAATTGCTCAATTAAACCCATCATGTGAGACCCTAGTAGACAAGCATAAGAATTTGGGAGATGTATGGACTCCACATAGAGGCTACGATTTGTTCATATATCATTATAGGAAGAAATACAAATATAGCCCAGTCTCGAACCCATGGAATTTGAATTTAGGGAAGCTGGTAATGCCAAATGTTTTTGTGAATGTAGAGTTAATTAGAGCATTGTAAAATAATTATAATCCCAAAACAAGTGCAATTCATTTTCCTGATGGGTGACAGTTTATTGTCATAACGAGGGATTATATTTGCATGGTTTTCCAATTGGGCAATTATTTGGAAAAGAAATTGCAGCTCAGAGACTTGCTAGAGGAGTATTGATCTATGGATATGATTTACAAGAGGTGGAAGCTACCTCTGCACAGACCCAAGGGTCCAGGAAATCAACCTATGAGGTTTTCTAGCATTGAAAAGCCCCCACTTTTTGTAGAATTGTTTGAAGAATATTATAAGTACACATACTATTCATCTAGCCAAGTGTTGGGAATTGAGGCCCCTGCCAACATGAGTATAGCTCCCATGGTTCTGGCCACAGACATTCAGAGTCAAGATGTCAGGCCCTATGATTATGTAGAGTATCTTTCAAAGGCCATTAATAGTGCTCTTAATGCTATTAAGAATAACAGTGGAGCTATCAATTTCAAGCACTATTCACTTCTTGTGCATATGATATTGTATGAGGGCCAAGAAATGGGACTTTGGGGAGAAGAATTAAGAGTAAAAGATCTAGATAGCAATGGTAATTCAAGATCAGTGCAAATGTGGACATCAGTCTAGGATAGTAGATGTGGGAGATCCCACTACTTGTACTTTGAGGAGCATTTTGTCAAACCCTTGTATAAATTGCTTGGCCATAAATGTGATTATAATCTATCCCCCAAAGTATAGAGGTTTCTCCAACCAAAGGAGAAATGCCATGATGGAAAGATAAACTACAATTGGGGAGATTGGTATGGTTTTTCAAATTGTACTATCATTAGGGTGTATGGATTTGAGGTAGAACCATATTTGCTGCCTAAGACTGTGTTGGATAGAGTTGCTTATCTTGAGATTATAAGACAATTGTCTTATTCATCCTTTATTCATTTGAAGACATTCATGCCTTCTACTTTGTGCTTTGGTGATTTCACCATTATTACTGAATCAAGGTATGACTTGGTTGGAAGTAATTTAAATTATTATGGCTTGTCGGTTGGAAATAAGAGGAAGAATTTTGACCTTGAGCACCTTATAAGTGATTCCAAAATTTCTTAGAAACTAAAAGGATATGAGCATAAGTTTAATTTTGACAATGTTGTCAGGAATTGTGAGGATAGTCAGGTGATCATGAGAGCAAATACATACAATAGGATTGTTATGGCTGAGGCCTGGAGATTGAAAACTAACCCATCTTATGTAGAAGCTTTTTATGAAATTCAGGACCCCATGGAGAGAGTTGAATAGTTGCTTTTGCATGAATAAGAGATAATAAAGGATGTACCTCTATTGGAATTTGAGAGAAGAAGAAATGTTGACTCTTTGAGGCAAGCAAAAAATATAGCACCATTAGAAAATTTGTCACCTCAGCTTACTCCAGAGGTAAGCTTTTTAGTTAATACACCAATCATGGTAGAAGATGATGTTGAAGATGAGGATGAAGTCACATAGATCAATACTCCTGTCATTCCTCCATATGAAATGCCACTGGAAAGGATTGTAGTAAAATTTAAAGCTTCTGATGAGCTATCTAATGATGTGAGGCATTGAGCTAGTCAAGAGTTCAATGTAGATGATGCCTTTGTCCAGACTCCTAAATTTAAAGCTTTCATATATGAATATAAAGGAAAGGTGGTAAGGGAAAGGTTGAAGGACATTGACCCTGAGAAGGAAGCATATGCTTTAAAATAACTTCAACATGAAATTGATAGAGAAATGAACATATGACTGCTAAGAGAGGAAGGGCATTGTTGAAAGAAGCTGGGGTTATGCTCCTTCTAGGATGGGATATCAGCTTGGCCATTGTATTTGATAGTTTTCTAAAAAGAAAAAATAAAACCTTGTACTTAACAGACAAAGCTAGTGACAAGATCTACACTGGATCAGGATTTAATCTTGACAATACTACCTTGCAGATATGGGCACTCTATCCATCAGGGAAAAATCCTTCCCTAGTTGATCATGATCATATTTTTGGATATCTTTTGGTGCAGAAATAGATCCCATGGAAACTACCGATTTGAATGTGAATGTGGCCAAATTCACAAAGGCTTAGATTCAGAAACTGGTAAGGGATAACCATGGGTTGATAGAAGAAAATGAAAGGTTGAAACAAGAGTTGGTCAGCTACAAGGATAAACTACCTTCTTCTTCTTCAGGGCTCTATTCTCCATTGGTTGAACATGAAAGGAAAGTGCTTGAGGCAATGTCAGAAACAACATATTGGAAAAGAAGGCATGAGAAGTGCAGAAGGAACAATAGGAGTTAAAGGGAAAACTCAAAACCACTACCTTTGAGATGGCATCAGAAATAGTTTGCACGAGTTTCCAAGACATGTACAAACATGTTGAACAAGTTTGGAAAATTCATGACAAAGCATATGCAGCATTACTAGAAAATGCTAGATTGAGTGATAGGATGAAGGAGGTAGAGTCTCAGATCATTGCAAATAAATAAGATAACTCTACTATGCTACAAGAATACCCAGAACTCATGAAAGCTCATAGGGACTTCCACAATACCCTAACACATGAGTTTAGTGATTTCAGTCAGCCACTGAGTATGGCCTTACCCAATTTCTTTGAAGAAAAAGAATTGAAAGATAGGGATACATGGTAGGACGAAATTTCCAACTATCTACCACCTATTCTTGATGTGATTAATGATGAAGAGGAAGTGCTTAAGAGGACGCACCAGCAACTTGGGAGAATTTTTGAATTGGAGTATGCTATGAAAGACATCATATATAATGCAAACACTCATGCTAAAAGTGGGTACGTGGAGCATTTGTCAAAGGTCAACTTGTTCATTTCATGGGCCAAGTAAGAGAGGAGTGACAAAGGCTAGAGTTTGATAGTTTTGGATACACAACTTTGGTGCACGAGCCTTAAACAGGTCCTAGATGACCATGGGCGCTTGCTAGAGATTAACGGAATATAGTGCATCCACTAGCAAACTCTTAATATTTTTATGTTTATTCTATTTATGTTTTAGTTATGAAACAATGTGACTTCTTGTAATAGGCCTGAAGCTTGTTGCTTCCCATACAAATAGGGAAACCAGGGGCCCTGATTTTGAGATATCATATCATCATCATCACATTCCATTCCATTAGAGTAGGCATTAGTAAGAAAATAGATTGCATAATTCGCCCATCCATACCATATTTCAAAGACTTCTGTTATAATGCTTATATTTTGAAGTAATACAATGGAACAAACTATTCATAAATCGTAATTCATTTCTAGTGTTCAATTATTGTGTTGATTTAAATGCTCATTTATTACTTTTTTCTCTCCAAAGTGGTATGTTCAAGTTATTTAAATCTATCTGATTTATCATAGCACATTTGATGTTACTGTGTGAAAGAGTTGATTGGTTTCTAAGTTGATGTGAATTAAAATCCTTTATGATAGTTTACTTTAATTGGTTTCTACCCAGGGTTAAAATCCTTTTAAAGAAGTTGTTTTGATTGGTTTCCATTAACTCAAGAATTAAAAATCCTTTCATACTTTCACAGTAGCTTGAGGAGATATCACTAGGATTATTAAAGAAGAACACTGTGATAAACATACTTGCACGTTTGCACAAGGTGCAAAAATCTCAAGTGCCTAATAATTTGAGTTAAACTAAACAATAGGAAAAACATTATTTGACCAAAATATTCATAACATTATTTACATACATAATGATTAAAATTAATAAAATTTATCCTTTAATGAAATTTGATAACTAAGCAAGTACCACTAATGTTTCATAATATTAAAGGTCCTGTTGGAGCCAAAAATTCCACCTTTTTTTTTATTGAAACAATGCAAAAAGAGTATAATAAGAATAAGGCAACACGAAGGTTTCCAAAAGAATAATTACATAGCAAATAGCTAGATACACCTCATACAACTGGAAACCATAAGCTCAAGGCATGTTATATTCCAAATTGTTGTGTTGTGCTCTCAATTGCAGGGGGTTCCCAAAGAATAGGTGAAAATCAGCAACCACTTGGATGAGATAAAGTATCAATGGCTTCAACTTCATGAAAAAGACTCTCTATGTTCACAACAACTATAGTGTTTGCTTAAATTCAGAACTAAATGTTGTCCATAAGCCAAAAATCCACCTTGGTTATTTTGCATACTTCCGTTTTCACCCATCTTCCTACACTCACCATATGTCCCATCTCCATTTCATAATGGCTGACACTAATATAAACCACCAAATAAGGCCCTTGTTCATAACACTAAAGTGAATTCCTTGTCTGAAGTGTTCCCATAGAAGCACATGGCATATCGCCAAGACAATGCTATATCGAAGAGAGTCTCACCATTGTCAACATGAACAGAAAGGGTTGTTGTGAAATGTAGATGAGACTCCTGAATGTCTAAGAGACATATTCAAATGTCTTCTCGCCAGCCTAAAGAATGATATGTCTAAGAGACTTGGACATGTCGAGGAGAAAATCTAACATGTCCCATCTGGTAGTGTTGCTAAAATTTTGAAAAAATCCTAGCAAAATTTTTCCTCTTGAGTTTTTTTGCCTTTTGCGCCCATGAGTAGGGTTTAAGGTTTTAGTTCAAAAACCCTCACTTCATATTAATCAATATTAAACCTCCATCCTTATAATTTCATGTTGACTTGCTACATCCGGTTATCAGTCATTTAAGTCATGAGTTGAGCCATTAAAATCATTATTTGTACCAGCCTTGAGTCCTAAGTTAGTCAGTCATCACATATGGTTAATTGTTTAAATGCTCCCTATAGTCGTGCCATAATATTTTTCAGTTGAATTACATTTAAGTCATCTTCCTAAGGGTCAAATTGTCATTTTCCTAAACATGGCCCCATTTGGACTAATTTTATCGCGTGTGCAGGTTAGGAGATCCTCTGATCATAGGAATTGATCTGGCCATTCCCTACTAGCTCACAAGTTTCAAAGGGCAGCTCATTAAACGTTGTGTGGTCTACGAGATTTTGACGCATGTACAACCGTGAATGTGGGGCCTGGTCTCCACTTCATCCATTTGACATCCTCAATATTGTAATCAACAATTATGATGTGACGGTAGGGTCATTCGTTGCCTTTTCTTGCCATCTCGCAAGATTAAGTTGTGGCCTAGTTAAAAGGTGTGGGGTCTGCAAGAAGCTGCCACGTGTTTTCTTTGGTCACAAGCAAATGAGGAAAGGTGGAGCCCACAGACAGACAAATGAGTACCCAGTTGGAAAGGTTTCATTGGCCAATGGAATGATGCGTGACAACGATTGGAATTCAAACTTAATTGACTCAATCTAAGTCATCCAAAAGGCCATCTTGACGGGAGATCAATGATGAATATTCAAAATTGAGAATTTTGACTATTGCAATCATTCTTGCTTCACGCGAGTGAGCAGTAATGGTGGAAGTGACTTCTAAAACTACTTCAATTTTTCCCAAACTAGATGTAGATGATCAGGTCTCGCATAATTAAGAGTTGAAAACATGTCTAGAGTGTGCGGTAAATTGAGAGAGGCTATTTGCAAAGTTTGGCATGGTCGGCATTAGGGTTTCTCACAGGTAAAAGCCGTAAGTAAAGTAAACACAATTTTTATGCTTTATTCAAATTCTTTATATTGGAGTTGGTTCTCACTGTGTTTCTTGTCAAATGAGCTTCCATGCTTTGTAATTCTGTGAGAATTTTTAGAATTTGCATTTGAATCGAGCCCTAGGTTTGAATTGTGAATCCAGTTATTGAAACCTTTTGTGTTGAAAACCCTAACTTGGCCTAAGTTTGCCCCACTTCCAATGACACCCAAAGCACAAACTTCCACCTCTACAACTCAATCCAGACTACTATTTGGGGATGTAATAGATTTACTAAAACCCTCCACAAATAAAAAGGTTGAGGGGAAAATGTTATTTCATGGCCCAACAGTCAAGGAGGGGTACTTGATGGACAATTTTTTATCAAATATGTTGAAGTACCTTATAGTGGATGGCAATTATTTCAGCATTGGTTCGGGAATATAAATCTTGGGATTCCTCTTTGCAACCCTTGGAGACTAGACATGGGAAAACTAGTTGTCCCCAATTTGTATATGGATGTTGATTTGTTGAAGGACATTGCTTCAAGGTATGACCTGATTTCAAGGGTAATCAGAAAATTTGATGGGAAGGATATGGTGAGGATAACCAAAGAAGAAATTGTAGCAATTTTCTAGTTACAGGAATGGAACACTAATATGGTACCTCTTGATATGGATGTCATTAGAAAGGAG
>VDFB02392190.1:93130-114465 GCA_007258455.2 Sequoia sempervirens | reverse complement strand
TTATATTCATGGCTTCATGTTTGACTTTTAGAATTTTGGGTATCATATTTGGAGTATGATATTTTTAATCTAGAGCTTACTATTTGGTGGTTCAATTTTTTTGGAATTTTGAAACAAAAAAGAACTCACAAGAAAGTATGAACTAGAGACAAAAAAATTTATGTATGCAAATAAATGATAAGAGATTCCAAACCATGAGGGTTCAATGAAACAAACCAAATAAGCTACAATTTCATTGCAATAAAATGTACCTCCATCTATGTAGCATGGAAGAGATAACAACCCATTTGTAACATTTGTGAACAAAGTTCAAGGAAAAATTATCCTATAATGATACATCACAACATTACTACATGTTCACACTTTAGTGAGAGGGGTTTGAATCTAGGTTACCATCTCAAAGTTGCCTACCATTACCATTACACTATAGTTTCTTGGATAAGTACAATTGGTAGAAGGATTAGAACATCCATGATCTATGAGAATGAAAATAAATATCCAAGCTTAGATTAGTTCTCAAACAAAAATTTAGTATTAATCTTCTAGTTTTTCATTAGCATTGAAAGGATAGCAACAATCAAAGAAACACAAAGACATAGAAAAATGTCTTATGAGAACTTCATAAGCAAAAGGGTGATTACATGCCACAAGCTTTGTGGGAGACATACCTCGAATCTATATTGCAAGATACGGCTTGTTGAAACACATTTCTTAGGAAAGTAACATTTCTTTAGCTATTTTTGGACTATAATAAATATCTATCCAAATTACCAAAAAAACATTAACAAGGTTAAAAAACTATTTACGTCCATTATCTAGTAACTATTTCAATGTTTATGGTATGTCCATGATTATTTTATCTATTTAAATGTATCATCTCAAAATTTGTATTAATGTGGAATTTTATTCATTGATACTCCTATTGAGATGCATCATAGTTTAAAGTTTTTCTATTGTATATTTTAAAATTTTATACACCAAAGGAAGGTTGTCGTCTAGTGAAACTAAAAGTATGCAATAATTAAGGTTAATCTAGTGTATTATTGGTGTTGAAACATAAGAGGCATATGATAAAACCTTAACTATAATATTTAAATTACACATTACTAAACACAAAAATTAGTTGGTAAATTTAATGGGGAAATTACCTATCACATCCCCGTCTATGACCGTATCTTGTGGGTATCACATAGTTAGATAAATCAATAAATTAATGTAACATGAGGGGGACCAACACAGTTGGTGGAGAAAACATAGACAAATTAATTAGCTGCTAGGCTATTCGTGTGAACTTTAGTCAAAAATTTTGTCATCCTTCCTAGTTTTTAGGTCTTCAGCGTCGTGTTAAAGGTGGTGATTTTTTAAAAAAAAGTGTTTTGTGTGATGATAGAGGAGGCCAGCAAAATGGCATGAACATTAATTGTTGTACATATGGTTTTTGTGTAGTGGTGATGGTGCAAGTAACATCTATTTTAAAGTCCCTGGAAAACAAAATGAATGTTTGTGCAGTTATTGATAATGCATTGTTGGGTGTCATTCTCTGGGTTTATGTTGTTGTTCAAGGTATCTATGAGTGAGGAGGGCAAGATTTTGTGAAGGTGCAAGTACGTTCATCAGTTGTGGAATTTCTATGAAGGTGGTTGGAGGTTATCTTGTGTTTTTTGCATGCGTTGATGGTTGCAAAAGGTGTGGGTTGTGATAATTTTGTGTTCATTTTTTGTAGGTTGTTGAGAAAGAACAGAGGGAAGAGAAAGCAAGTGGGAAAAGGTGTAATTGAAGGAAGTAGGAAGAGGTGCATATTGGAAAAACTGTTTGTTGAGTATTTCTAAAATATTTTATGTTATTTTCCAAAGGGGATTGTTGATTTTTGCTCTGTAGCTTAGTCTAAATTGTTTAGTTTATGGTTTCCGTGTATCCTCCATTGGTGGAAGGGAATACTATTTGTTTTTTGTGTTTGTTGTGTTGAATTCATGTGTTTTTTGTGGGCTTTTTCATGTGGGTTAGTGTTGAAACCAATATTGTTTCATTTTGTCGATTGTTGTTGAAAAGACTATATAGTTTTGTGGGTTTTGGAATGTGGGTGACTATTGGCTATATTATTTCATTTATGGCTTCGGTTTTGTGTGAATGGTTGCAAAATAGGTAATTTGGTGTGTTTTTGGTGAATTTTGAAATCATTTTTTTTTGTGTTTTGTGGGTTTTGGGATGTGGGTGACTGTTGGTAATATTGTTTCATTTAGGGCTTCCATCTTCTGTGAATGGTTGCAAAATAGTTAATTTGTTGTGTTTTTGGTGAATTTTTCCATTTGGGTTGTTGTTGAAACCAATAGTAATTCATTTAGGGTTTGCATTTTCTAGTGAAGGTTTTGAGTCGGTCTGTTACTCGGAGCTTTCTGTGTTTTGTGGGTTTTTCATGTGAGCCACTGTTGAAAGCCATTTTTTATTGTGAGATGGTTGCAATACAATGAAATAATTAATGCTACACATGTTGTGTTTTTTTGGGGTATATTGCTGCCTTTTTGATAAGGTTCTATTGAAAAAAGAGTATATAGTTTGTTCACAACAATATTGTTTGATTTATGGTTCAAATTTTGTGGGGATGTTTTTGTATGGGTTTATCACTATGATTTTTAGTGTTTTGTGGGTTTGGCCATGTGGGTGACTATTGATAATAATATTGTTTCGTTTATTTTTTTTATTTTCTGGGGATGGTTGCAATGCAATAAAATAGTTAATGTTATGTAGTTCATGTTGTTTTGCATAAGGCATTGTTCAATGTTGTTGTCTACCTTAGGCTATATTATTTCATTTATGGCTTCCATTTAGTGTGGTCTAGGAAAAGGTAGTGGATTTTTTTTTCATTTTTAAATGAAAATCGCTTTGCGTAACTGGGATAGAGAAGGCCGAGAAATGGTGATCAAATATTGTCTTTGCATGGTTTCCATGTAGGTTGATGGTTGTGGCACATATATATATATATATATTCGTTAAATGAGAAATTAAAGTAAAATATACTCATTTCTCAACAAACTCATCGTACCAATAAAAGAAAAATAGCCTCTTATAGTTCCTTTCTAAAAAAATTAATAAAGGATAAACCTATCCAAAAATAAATTGGTTTATGAACGTAACCTTATCAAAAATTGAAACAATATAGCCTAAGGCAGAGAACTTTAATCAACAATACGTAATGCAACCAAACATAGAGTGTACAACATTAACTATTTTTATTTTTTTCCAACCATAACCACAAAATAGAAGCCATAAATTAAACAACATCGGTTTCAATAGTGACCCAGATGGAGAAACACACACACTCTCTCTCTCTTTCTATATATATATATATATTAATAAAGAGGAACCCACAAAGATTCACTGTGAGAAACAAAAGTAAAAATATACTCATTTCTCAACACAACCTTATCAAAAATTGAACAATTCCTTGTTGAAAATTTCCCAGACATACATTTTGTTCCCCGAGGCATTAAAGAGTAGTTGTTATTATGACCATCGCTAGTACATGCAAAGCATACAATAATTAATGTTGATGCGAACCAACGTTTAATTTTTGTAGCCTTCCCTATCCACGTGGTGTGAAAACCACCACCCTATTCCCAAAGAAATGAACAACAACCTCCACCAGCTTTTCCATGGTTATTGAATGGCTATGAAAATTGAAACTATATATAGCCTTTCCAACACTACCTTATTGGAAATGAAACAATATAGCATAACGCAGAGAACTGTAAACAACAATACCTAATGTAACGAAACATTGAGTGTTTAGCATTAACTATTTTTATTCTATTCCAACCATATCCACAAAATAGAGGCCATAAATTAAACAACATTGGTTTCAACAATGACCCAGATGGAGAAATGCACAAAACTATAGCCATAGAACCCATGCAGAACGATAGCCATTTAATGTACATCCATAAATGAAACAATATTTGTTTTGACAAATAATATTGTCTTCTATAAGCATCACCTTATCAAAAATTCAAACAATATATCCTTTTCAACATAACCTTATAAAAAATGAGACAATATAGGGTGAGCTAGACAATAACAATCGACAAAAACTGCATAAGGTCAACAATTTTTTCCTCATTGCCACCATATCCACTAAATGCAAGCCATAAAGAGAGACCCATAGAAAATTGAAATATATATAAATATATGTATATATGTACACATATATACGTATATATATACACACACACATATATATATTAATATTAAAATATACCCAATATAGCCTAAGGTAGAGAACAATAATCAATAATACCTAATGTAACAAAACATAGAATCAACAATATTAATTGTTTTATTTTGTTCCAACCATAACCAGAAAAGGAAAGGCATAAATCAAACAACATTGGTTTCAATAGTGACCTAGATGGAGAAAGCCACAAAACTGTAGCCACAAAACCCATGTAGACTGATAGCTACATTAGCCAACCATAAACGAAATAATATTTCTTTTAACAAACAATATTGTCTTCTATTAACAACACCTTATTGTAAATTGAAACAATATATACATATATATGCACACACACACACACACACACACACATATTAGTATTAAAATATACTCTTCGCTGAATGGAACCTTAACAAAACTTGAAAGAATCTAGGCTTTTCAACAATATCTTGTCAAAAAATTGAAATAATATAGCCTCTTTCGTAGCTCCTTATGGAAAATAGTAGAATATAGCCTAGGCTAGAGAACAATAATCAACAATGCATAATGGATTCAAACATATGTTGGAATTGGAAATACTCTAAGAGGGGGGGTGAATCAGAGTAATGTATAACTTAAAACTTTTGTGACTTGAAATGTAGATTTGAACTATTTGACCTTGAACAAATGAGTGACTTATATATGCAATGTGAATAATGATTTTTGAATGATTGTTTTTCAATGACTTAACCAAACATAACATGAATGCTTAACAACTCATATCAAAGCATGATATACATTTTTCACATAATGTTGAATGAACAACCTTTTAATGCTTTCTTTTACATAGGACACCAAACTCACTAATGGCATAATTTAACATTCATGCATTGAATATGAACAATTAAACTTTGAGCTTTTAGACAACTTGAACCATGATAATGTATCAAAGCATTGCATAAACCACTTTGACAAATGACGGAATGAAAAACTTAAGCAAATTAAGCACAAACCACACAAAAGAGAAACACAAAACTTTGACGAGTGGAAAACCCTCTTGGGGTAGAAAAACCACTCCAAAATGCCTTACGAGCTTAATTCACAAACTAATTACAATATTTTTAGAGCACCAACTCTTTACAGTTTATGAGTACCAACTCCACCGAGATTCTGAAGCACCAACTTCAGTAGGAGCACTGGTCAACTCCACCAAAATTCCAAAGCACCAACTTCAGTAGGAGCACCAACTCCTTTACAAAGTTTCTCAATAACCATGCAAACTGTCAGGACCTTAAAACTGCATTATTTTTGCAATTACAAAATCTCAGCAGAGTACATATAAAAGATATACAATAATGCCCATTATAATCTATATTAAATGAAATAGTACCAACATAACCTCACTAAAATATATGCAATCTATGTAATAAGAATCAGAGATATAAACACTTTAAGCTCTCTCTTTTACAATTTTTTAGAATACAAAAATATCACTATAATAACCCTTATTCTCTTTTCAACAACACTCTGTTGTTTCATTCCAATCTCCATCACACTCTAATGGCCGAAGATTCCATGATTTTTATAGACTAGCATAAACCTTATTCACATAATGCAAACCCTTCATTCCAAAATTTTGAAACACTTGAGTTAACTAGGGTTTGCCAAAAACTGAAAAAATGCATTTGTGTAAACATCAAAAACCCTCGAGTTTGAACTTCAAGTTCAAAATAGTTTTAGATTCAATTATGATTAAAGAAAACTCAAGATCTCTTTAAAACTAAAACCAGAAAGGAAGTAACCAATACAAAACTAAAAGAATATTATTTTGCTTTTATTTTACTTTTCCATTCACCAAATTTACCTTCGAAAGATCAAAGCAAGGTAAAGATATTACCTTTGTTATGGTGGTTCAAAATACAAACAAAATCTTATAAGATCGTCTATTACCTCCGCTTCCAGCTCATGGAGAGTCCACCAACTAACTCGCCATTGTTCAGAAACTACCATACCTAAAAATCAAGCTCGAATACCAACTAGAACACACTGTGATTTGAGGCTGTAACCTCTCCATGGTGGTGCTAGGGTTTGTCTTTAGAGAAAAACAGAAAAGACATAATGATTGCCCTAACATTCTTTTGAATCAAGACTTTAGATTTCCTTTTCAAAAATTGATAAAACTTGAAGTCCAAGAGGACTTTAGCAAACATCATAATAACCTTTAATCACATGCTATCAAAGACTTTATCATTGTTTTCAATACTTTGACCACGTGAAACATGAATTCCTTCAACTATTCCAAGATTCCCATGGGCCAATACAAATAAACAATCATTATGAATATTATGTAATATGGTATGCCCGGCTAGAAATTGAAATATATTATAATGTAAACCATATCACATGTGAAGATCTCGATTAATCCAATTCAAAGCCATGAATGGATTTATTTTAAATTCACCAAATACAAATCACTCAATTACTTTGATTGCCCCTTGTGTATGTTTTAACACTAGAGTGAAACAAAGGGAATGCTATGTAAACCAATATAATGCAAATGTTCACTTTTAAAAGTATATGAACAAATCATAAAGAATTACTTTGAAGAGGGATTGAAAACATATCACCAAGTATTATTCTCTTCACATAAACCTGTTACTAGCACCAATGAATGCCAAAGTTGAACTTGTATGCCAAAGACAAACTGTTTGTGTTATCAAGGATGATACAACCATGTAAACCAAGCATGTAAAATATGAATAAAGTGAATTTGCAATATAGGACTTCATGAAAGCTGAAGCTTACCAAATTACCTTCAATCTGAGCAATGAAATGCTATCACCTATATGTGTCTTAGCAGAACCAAGTAGAGACTAAAAAATAAACATGCCAATGTAAATATCAATTAATATCATTAAACCAATCTAAGTGTCAGAACAACATGATTCACCTAATCATCAACCCCATATATATAAATATATTCTTTGCACATGAATCCAACATGATCAGTACTGCAAAACAAAACTGAAGGTATCCAAAGCACTGTCCACAAAGTAACAAAAATTGAATAATGCAAAAGTATATAAACTAAACTGAGATCATTATGAAAATAGTTGAAAAGACCACTGAAGATATCATTAGGTGTAAACCAACCAATACATGCATAATCAAAACCAACACAACAATGTAGACCATCTATGTATCATGTATTACCCAAGCCAATCAATAAGTACCAAAAGCTAAAATTTGAGACCAATTTGAGACCATGTACATCATCAATGGCCAATACCAATATCACCAAAGCCTATTTTGACATCAAGGAAAAACAATCACAATACACAACTGAAAGCCAACAAACTCCCCCTTTGTCCTTAATGGAAAAAAATTAGCCATTTGAACCAGTCACTGAACCATCATTTACTCCCCCTTTTTTGTCAGAAGGACAAAGGAAGAATAGCAGAGAATGTAATATGCCTTGAATATACAAACAACTGAATCCAAAGTCCTCACCACCCTATAATCCAAAAATATAAGAGAAACAATTGAGCAACAAATGAAATAGATAAGGAAATTAGAAACAAAACATGTAGAACCAGCTCCCTACAAAGTTAGGCAAGCGTGCTGCTATACATATTTATTATTATTCTTTTCTTAGTAAATTAATAAATTTGAAATTATCAAGTATAAAGAGCATTCTCAAATGTGAAATACAATTATTCAAGTTGTTCTTCAGATAAATCCCTGACAAGGAATACCATATATGCACATGATAAGCATAAATTCTTGAATGCCATGAATATATAACATTGTTTAAACAAATCTCATAAGAGATGTCACATATCATGTGAATTCAAATCTCCTTTTGTATAGAAAACAACCATTTTCAATCATGAATCAAGGAAGCTTATATCACAATATTACCATACCACAATTTTATCATACCAATTATCCTCAACAAAATAATGATCAACTATGTGAACCAACAAAGTATTGTCACCCGCAAGCTAAAGACCATGAACTTTCAAGTAACAAAAAAGAACTGTTACACCAAAGAAACTATAAAAGCTGGCATCATGTATACTATATTGTCAACATACAAAAGAACTATCATAGATAGGCAATATACAAATTATCATTGAGTTGTGCAATTCTGGCACATTATCATCTACATACTCACTGTTAGAACACTAGTATTACTACCATACCCCTGCAAGCACCTTACATTTGTGTCCAAGCAACAAATATTACTTACTGATGTTGTCCTTTTCTAAGTAAATCATCTCATGAAACCTCAAATACCATAAATATTGCTTTCATCGATGTGTGTTGTCCCGCCTTAAGCACCATCTCATGAAACTTGTAAACAATTTATCTTTCCAATTTTAATATAATAGGATAACCTATAATGGCACCATATAATATCAAATGCACAAAAAATACTCATCCAATCGAATTTGTTTTGTATATGTAGCAATGCTGCACAGTTAAATGGCGAATCTCAGAGAAAATGTCCCCTAAGACTATGTATACTTTCATGCTAGATCTACAAATGATTTTTTCTGGTAGCTTTGAAACCCTTGTTCCCACTTCTTATTTCCATGAAGTAGACAAAATTTTATGACTTCAAAAATACATCTTTCTTCTGTCTTCCTAGCCCCTCAACATAGAGTTTTCAATTCCTCTCCTTCATCATAGAGCCTTTGTGTAGATAATAATAGAATAACTAAGTAATGACTTACATTCCAACAACTAATATCACTCCCTCAAGAAAAAAATTCTACATCCTCATAATCAAGACAATGTTAACACAATCCCTTTCACATAAAAACTTGCAAACTATTCCAAAATACCAACTAAACTGAAAAAATTTGATTGTAGTTTGTACTTTCAGGGACATAATATAAAAATTTAAAACACACCCTGCAATCACAAGGATTGATTAGTAAAAATAAATAGGAGGAAGATTATAAAGACTCCTTCTCAACTGATCAAGTACTTTCACACTATTCACTTCATAAATATTTCCCTGTGTCCTTGAACCAACAATAACTATTTCTCTTGATTTCCTTTTAATCTAACACCCATAATAATAAAAAAGAATACATAAATCCTAATCACATAGTTGTGTCGCACTTAACATATTGTGTTTTAAGCTTGCTGTGTAATAAACATCTGGCAAGAAAATGTTGTTACCAAAAACCATTGTTCCTTTTACCATATGTTGTATGTAATCATCATTACCAAACCATACTAGACCAAAATCACCAAATTCAAGTTCAGTAAAGATACTTTTGTCCCCTATCATATGATGAGAACAACCACTATCTAAGATCCATGTATTTTCAACTTTAGCATGTAATTCAGTTTGACTAAAGATACCTTCTAGTTCTACATTGCTCCTTTTAGGCATCCAAATCAACTTAACTTTTTTTTGCATATTTGTCTTAGAAAGACTATTTTTCTTCTTGTAGGAAGCTTGTCTAGATTTTCCATATTTAGCTTTTACATTTATATCTAGAAAATCACTTGAATCATTCATATAACCAAGACCTGACTTGTCTTCATAAGACCTTTGTTTATTCAAAAGATCTATAAAATTATCAAATTCCTTTCTAAGATTGTTGATTTTAGTTTCTAAGATACAACACTTTTCTTCCTTGAAATCCAATTGCATCCTTGTAATCTTAAGAATTTCAACTTGAAGTCTTAAATCATTAATTCCCTTTTCAATGATTATAATCTTACCTACTAGGTTCTTAGTATCTTGCTCAATTTGAATTTTTTGGTATACTAAGTCCTTCAAATTTTGAACTTCACTTAGAGAAAATTTTAGTTCATTATCAAAACCATTCAATTCTTTATTAGAAGCAAAAGTCTCTACAAGTCTATTTTCTTGTAGTTCCATTTCATTCATTGTGGCCATAAATACAGTTTCACCTTTTAGATCTATTTTATCATCCTCTAAAATAGACGGATTATTTGATTCTTTATTTGAAGCCTTTTGTGAATCAACTTCAGCCATGAATAAAGTTTCATCTTCATCACCAAGTGAGTCATGTGTCCCAACATCTAAGTCTTCTTTGGTAAAGAGACTCTTTTTCTTTTTGAAGTTAAACTTCTTCTTAGGATCAAAAACCTTTTTCTTATACTATTTTTCTAACTTTTCATCCTCATTGGCTTGATCACTGTAAGGGCATTTAGCATCAAAGTGTCTAGACTTGCCACAAGTAAAACATTTGAATGACATTTTTTCTTTATATTTCTTTGTCAACTTCCTCACTAAAAGAGCTTCTAAAGAATCAAACAACTCTGATTCATTGTCTAAATCTTCTTTCTTTTCTGCTTTAAAAGCAGCTTCCTTTGTAGTTGAAGAGCTTGAGTATGTGTGTGCAGGACTGTTAATGGGCCAAAAAGTGGCATGGTTATTTGTAGGGTATGTCACTTAATTTTTTTTTACCCAAAAATTATTTAGAAACTAAAAGGGTTTTTAGAGGAGGATTCTCAACTTTCCAACAATATAAATTATGCTTTAATTTGAATTTTAATAAATAACATATTCATTTTCATTAGAATTATGACTAAAGTCCCATCGATAGGCTGATTGAAAACATCTATAACTTTCAATGGTATCAAGCATTTTTTGAACTGAAATACGCGCCACATTCTATACTCACATAATTATAGGATTAAAGAAAATTAAATTTCATGAATTTCTTTAATCAAGTTAAGGTATTCTTAAGACAATGAAGTTTCTTTAGCATTTTTAAAAGCTGTAATAAAAACCATAATTCACTATTTACTTGGAAAAAATTACAAAAAAAATATTATTCATCACATCCCAATATTACGAGTCCTCTACTTATATATATAAAATATTATAAAAATAATTATCATTTTATTGTCTATTAGTGGTTTCTGACATACACTCTACTTTTCATTTTTTTCCTCGAATTTAAGTACTATCAGATTGAAATTTCAAATTCTCTTTACCAAATAGATTTTATTTATTTTAAATAAACCTAGTAGTTTAGAAACTAAATCTAATTTTCTACAGATTCTATTCTTACATATTTTTTTAAAACAAATATAGATAAGTTATTCAAATTTTAGATTAAGTTGCCTAATCATTTTTCAAATGTTTTGCTGCCTCATGTACTCTATTTTTTCCATGATGATCTTGCATATACCCCTCTTCCTATCCTTATTCCATAGGCTATTAACATGCTTTGTAAATTATCCAAGGTAAGTGAATCAAAATGCTTCTTTTCTTCAAGAGTAGAAACTTTAGACTCAAATTTAGGATGCAAAGTCCTAATCACTTTTTGAACAACATCAGAATCTGCAATTGTTTCACCTAGACCTCTTCTTGCATTGACAACTTCATATATTCTTAAGAAATAATCAACAATATTTTCATCATCCTTCATTCTCATTTCCTGAAATTGATTCTTGAGAGTAAGGATTTTGGATTGCTTGGCCTTTTCATTTCCATGATACTCATTTTCAAGCTTCTCCCAAATTTCATATGTAGATATAGAATGCATGAATTTAACAAATACATCTTTTGTGAAGCCACACAAGAGTGCATGTTTAGCTCTTGCATTCATTTCATATTTCCTTTTCTCATCATGATTTGTAGGTATGGTATCAGGTACAACGTATTTACTACACATTAAGTTCCAAACATAAAGGTCTAAAGAAATCATATATATTTCCATTCTAATTTTCTAGAACACATAATCAAAGCCATCAAATAGAGGAGCCCTTGTAATAGATGAAACTTCTTGCACATGCGACATATTGAATTCCAAGACTAGAATCAATCCTAGGTATGAAACCTAATGTAGGACCCTCTGCTCTGATACCAATTGTTGGAAGTGGAATTACTCTTAGAGGGGGGATGAATCAGAGTAATGTATAAATTAAAACTTTTATGACTTGAAATGCATATTTGAACTGTTTGACCTTGAACAAATGAGTGACTTACATATGCAATGTGAATACTGAGTTTTGAATGATTATTTTTCAATGGCTTAACCAAACATAACATGAATTCTTAACAACTCATATCAAATCATGATATACATTGTTCACACAATGTTGAATGAACAACCTTTTAATGCTTTCTTTTACACAGGACACCAAACTCACTAATGGTATAATTTAACATTCATGCATTGAATATGAATAATTAAACTTTGAACTTTTAGACAACTTGAAACAATGATAATGTATCAGAGCATTGCATAAACCACTTTGACAAATAATAGAATGAAGAACTTAAGAAAATTAAGCAAAAACCACACAAAAGAGAAACACAAAACTTTGACGAGTGGAAAACCCTCTTGGGGTAGAAAAACCACTCCAAAATGCCTTATAGGCTTAATTAAAAAACTAATTACAATATTTTTCAGAGCACCAACTCTTTACAGTTCAGGAACACCAACTCCATTGATATTTTGAAGCACCAACTCCTTTACAAAGTTTCTCAATAACTATGCAAATTATCGGGACCTTATAACTGCATTATTTTTGCAATTACAAAATCTCAATAGAGTACATATATAAAAGATATACAATAATTCCCATTATAATCTGTACTGAATGAAATAGTACCAACATAACCTCACTAAAATATATGCAATCTCTATAATAAGAATTAGAGATATAAACACTTTAAGCTCTCTCTTTTACAATTTTTCAGAATACAAAAATATCACTGTAATAACCCTTATTCTCTTTTCAACAACACTCTGTTGTTTCATTCCAATCTCTGTCACACTCTAATGGCTGAAGATTCCATGCTTTTTATAGATTGGAATAAAAATTATTCACATATTGCAAACCCTTCATTCCAAAATTTTGAAACCCTTGAGTTAACTAGGGTTTTTCGAGGATGTGTAGGATCATCATGGAAAAAACAGGCCCTTAAATGCCAAAAAATTCAAAAATATCGGCAACTTGACATAAAACTTGAATAAGCATCTATTTTATTTCAAAATATGTATGAATAGAATCTATAAAGTAAATTGAATGCAGTTTCTAAAATACTAGGTTTATTTTAAAAATAAATAAATCTATTTTATGAAAATTTGAAATTTCAATGCAATAGTACTTAAATTCCAGTGAAAAATAACAAATAGGTGTTTGTTGGACCACCCTAACTAGAATTAACAAAATAAAATAAAAATTATTATAATATTTTAGATATAAGTAGAGGACTCATGTCCCGATGTGATGCATTTTTGTAATTTTTTCCAAGTAAATACTAATTATGAATCTTTTATTACAAATTTAAAAAATATAAAACTCTGTATGTCTTTAACTTCACTCCCCAACTTTGTCAAAACATCAGAAATTAAAATTTTGTTTTAATCCTATGCATGTGAAGCATAGAATGTGACACATGTTTCAGATTCAAAATGTGATGTCATTTGAAAACTATAGATTTTTTCTTCAATCAAATTTCATCATGAGGACTTTAGTTGTAATTCAAAGAAAAATGAATAATAATTATTTATTAAATTGAAAGCAAAGTTATAAATTCTATGTTGGTGGGAAAGCTGAGACCCTCTTTAAAAACCTCTTCTTTGTTCTTTCACTGTCATCAATTTTGGGTTAAAAAAAGTCGTCAGCCACATGGGCCATCATATCACTTACATATCGCCACTTTTTAGCCCATCATGATCCTGCACATACCCTATCAAAATCTGAAAAATACATTTGTGTAAACATCATAAACCCTCGAGTTTGAACTTCAAGTTCAAAATAGTTTTAGATTCAATTATGATTAAAGAAAACTCAAGATCTCTTTAAAATTGAAACCAAAAAGGAAGTAACCAGTATGAAACTGAAAGAATATTATTTTTCTTTTTTTTTACTTTTCCATTCACCAAATTTACCTTCGAAAGATCAAAGCAAGATAAAGATATTACCTATGTTATGGCGGTTCAAACTAAAAAAAAATCCCATAAGATCATCTATTACCTCTGCTTCCAGATCATGGAGAGTCCACCAACTAAGTCGCCATTGTTCACAAACTGCCATACTTGAAAACCAAGCTCGAATACCAGCTAGAACACACTGTGATTGAGGCTGTAACCTCTCCATGGTGGCACTAGGGTTTTTCTTTAGAGCAAAACCAAAAATACATGATTATTTCCCTAACATTCTTCTGAATCAAGACTTTAGATTTCCTTTTCAAAAATTGATAAAACTTGAAGTCCAAGAGGAATTTAACAAACATCATAATAACCTTTAATCACATGCTATCAAAGACTTTATCATTGTTGTCAATGCTTTGACCACATGAAAAATGAATGCCTTCAACTATTCCAAGATTCCCATGGGCCGATAAAAATAAACAATCATTATGAATATTACGTAATATGGTATGCCCGGCTAGAAATTGAAATATATTATAATGTAAACCATATCACATGTGAACAGACTGATTCTCCAAGTCAAAGCCATGAATGGATTTATTTTAAATTCACCAAATACAAATCACCTGATTACTTTGATTGCCCCTTGTGTATGTTTTAACACTAGATCGAAACAAAGGGAATGCTATGTAAACCAATATAATGCAAATGTTCACTTTTGAAAGTATGTGAACAAATCATAAAGAATTACTTTGAAGAGGGATTGAAAACATATCACCAAGTATTATTCACTTCACATAAACCTATTACTAGCACCTATGAATGCCAAAGTGGAACTTGTATGCCAAAGACATAAACTATCTGTGTTATCAAGGATGATACAACCATGTAAACCGAGCATGTAAAATATGAATAAAGTGAATTTGCAATACAGGACTTCATGAAAACTGAAGCTTACCAAACTACCTTCAATCTGAGCAATGCAATTCTATCACCTATATGTGTCTCAGCAGAACCAAGTAGAGACTGAAAAACAAACATGCCAATGTAAATATCAATCAATATCATTGAACCAATCTGAGTGTTAGAACAACATGATTCACCTAATCATCAACCCCATATATATAAATATATCCTTTGCACATGTGTCCAACATGATTAGTACTACAAAAAAAAAACTAAAGGTATCCAAAGCACTGTCCACAAAGTACTGAATTAGTCCAACCAAAGTAACAAAAACTGAATAATATAAGAGTATCCAAACTGAACTGAGATCATTATAAATACAAATGAACAGACCACTAAAGATATCATCAAGTCTAAACCAACCAATACATGCATAATCACAACCAACACAACAATGTAGACCATCTGTGTATCATGTATTACCCAAGCCAATCAATAAGTACCAAAACCTAAAATCTAAGACCAATTTGAGACCATGTACATCCATTGTCGCCAATACCAATATCACCAAAGCCTGTTTTGACATCAAGGACAAACAATCACAATACACAACTGAAAGCCAACAACATAGACCGTATAGCATCAACGCATTGTTGATTGCACAAAGTACCATCTAGGTTGTTGTAACCAATATTGTTTGTTTCTATGTTGGATTGTTTATGTGTGTTTTTGTGCACTATTTTATTCCTTTGCATATTTTTATATATCTATATATATAGATAGATATATATTTGTATATATATATGCATATATATGTGTATATATATGTGTATATATATGTATATATATGTGTATATATATGTATGTATATATATATGTATATGTATATAGATATATGTATATATATGTGTGTATATATATATGTAGATATGTATATATATGTGTGTGTGTATGTAGATAACCTCCAACCAACTTCATAGGAATTCTGCAGCTGATGAACGCACTTGCACCTCTATAGTTTTCCTTTACTCATAAATACCTTTTGAATTAACAATATAGGAGAGAGAGAGATATATATAGGTAAGAGTATGTATATATGTGTAATCATTACTCATGCATATGGATATTTCATAAATGAAATGATATGTTCATTACTATTCAATTCCATAATCACAAATCTCGACATATATATATCTCCGGTTTATGCTATTGTTCCGGCTGCAAAATGCACGAGGAGTGGAAAGCCTTAGCTGCAGCGTTCATCAAATCGTGGAATCCTACGAAGGTAGTTGGAGGCTATCTCAGGTTTCTTCCATGTGCCCCATGGTCAGTACATGTAATGGATAATTCCTTTTATATATGTATATGTGCAATATATATCTATGTAGATATATATGTGTGTGTGTGTGTGTGTGTGTATGTTTATATATATATAAAAGGGGGGGGGTAGGGAGGAGTGAGAGAGAGAGAGGGACCATATATATATGCATGTGTGTTATATGTATCTGTATATATGTATATGTGTATTTGAAATGTAGTCTTTTCTAGGCGGAGCCTTAACAAATATTGATAGAACCTGGCATTTACAACAACATGCTATCAAAAATGAAATACTGTAGCTTGTTCAAAATGTAACACAAAGAATATACATTGACCACCACTCTGAACAGTGGTGAAACGAATATTATTTATTACAATCAATATAGATTACATTAGGATCTATATTGTCAATTTGACCGTTGTTACTGATTTTGTAGTCACTATCATTATTCTGAAAGGCTGTTTGTAACACATTAGTTCATCAAATACCACATTATGGCTGGACTATGGTGTGCAAGAATAACAAAAAAGTGTGAAGTTTAGTGTGGTGATTATGCAAAAATGAAATGAACTGCATAACATTAACTATTTTAATCCATTATAGCCATTGTGATAGAAAGTTAAAACTCACAACTATTGTCCTATGCAAAAATTTTACTGCAAAGGCCATACCATATACATCTTATGTGTATACAAAGTGTGAATTTTAGTGTGGTGATCATGTTTAATTCATATAAAATATGTAAATCAGGAGATATCAAAGTTCTATATTTTATAATACATAATTTTCTTTGTACTTGCAATGGGATGAATGAAGTAATTTTAATTTAGCCATACCTAGTGCATGCAGCAAAATGAAGTATGTACAAAACAAAACAAGGCTCGATTTCCAGCCTACCATATTGGCTCATGGAGCATCGTGCACTCTCACCAAACCCCCAAGCAAGAAAATAAATTGTCCACCACTGTGATCAATGGTGAAAACAATTCTTTGGCAACTGAGGAAATATGTTCAATGGAAATCAACGTTATATATTTTTTATAATTTTATGGTAGGGTGCATAGCAGGCCTTATTGTGCTAAGTTTTATTTTATATTTTTAATGTACAAATCACTATCTTTCTAATGTAGGATTTAGAAAAAAATCATATTTTTTAGGTTATGGTTGCAACGGAGTAAAATAGTTAATCTTATTTTTAGAAAATAATAACCATTGGGAAGAGTATGTATGTACATTCCTCACATCTACTTTGACATACATACAAATCTACAGACAAGAAAATTTAATATTGTCTCATTTATGGCTTCTGTTCTATGCAAATGGTTGCAATTTATTAAAATAGTCTGTGTTGTTTTCCATAATGCAATGCTAATTGTTGTTCTCTAGCTTTGGCTATATACTTTCATTTGCAATGCATAATAAAATAGTTAAATATTATAGAGTTAATGTTGTTATCCGAAAGGAATTCTTGACTATCATACCGATTGATTTCATTTTGACAATCCACATAAATCTACATTTATGATATTAGATGCATAAAATATTGTTATAAGACATTCGTAATCAACGATGGCCAATAGAATCTAACACAATGTGTATAAGATTAACTATTTTATTACATTGCAGGCATAACCTAAAACTAAATCCTTGAGCAAGAAGATACATTTTCCGCCAATTTGATCAATGGTAAAACCAATCTTCCTTGTCACACTTAAGATACAAGCTATCATTGTAACAAGTCGTTCTTGAGCTTGGGAGAAATAATAACTAAAAAAATTTTGTGAAGGTGGTTGAAGGTTTTTTTGGTTTCTTTGCATTAGGTGATGGTTGCAAAATTAATACATGCAATCCACAGATCAAACAATATTGATATTAACAAACAATACATGCTTTTTTGAACAACACCTTATCTGAAATTGAAACAATATAGCCTTCTCAACGACACCTTGTTTAAAATGATACGATGTAGCCTAGGCTAGAGTATAACAATGAAGAATTCCATATAGAAATCAACTTAAACTATATAACATTCACTATTTTTTAGCATTGTAACCATGGTGAGAAAGTGAAGGGCATGAATCAAAAATTTGTTTCTCCCATATGTGTAGATATGTATGTATGTCACAGTGGATGCAAACAACATTGATACATAGTGATTGCTATGTTATTTTTTGTTGGGACATTCTTGGAATGATAAGTTGTAGTTTTTCTCATATATGGAACATTGATGCTGCCATTGATCGCATTGATGGATAGCGTATGTTCTAGGTTGGTTGTCTTGGAGGAACATTGATTGTTTTTGAAATTATTTATGAAGAGATCTGTAAATGTTCCTTTTTTATATTATTTTTTTCAGTCATATTCTAGATGTGCCAAAAAAAAATTGAAATGTAAAAATGTTTGTAATTTAAAAATTGAGAATGGAGCTCATTAGCCTTTGATGGTTTAATTGAATCTTTGTTGGTTATGTTGTTGTCGCGATAGAGCTTGTGGCTATCCGTCGACGTTGCAGCTCTGTCCTTTTCAAAGAGCAGTTCCAACAATGTCGGTGGACTCTAGCTCTCCCTAGGCTACTCGACAACCCTCAGGCACCGATCTTCTAATTCTGATCCTTATTTATTTTTTGTTCTTGACACTTTTATTGATTTTTTTCCATGTGCATTGAGAAAAATGCAAACATGCTTTGCTTGCATTTGCAGCCTTTCTACTCTATAGTCTGACTTGTTTATATTTGATGTATTTATGTGGCCTTCACATTTTTGTTTGCTGGCTATTTAGGAGTAGTCTATGTGTAGCTATTTATGTGTCTTCCATTTTAGTGGACTTGCATATAACTTTCTTTTTCTTGCAATAATTCCTATCCAATGTCTAGTGATAATTATAGACTTGTTGATAGGCATTTTTGCATTTAATAATGTTATATATATATATATATATATATATATTTGTACTTGCATTGAGAAGTATAGTTGTGGGTGACCATGTGCATCCACCTTCTAGCAAATTATGTAGCCCATAGATAAAGCAATGTTGCCATCACAAGCTATGTCAAGTGATGTATATTGCATTTCTCTAGGCAACAACCATATGTGTGTAGATTTAAAATTAACTATATTTGTTCTTGCATCTATTGATTGGACAACGTCAAAAATCACCCATATTTCTAGGTCTTGCTGAAATCATGACTGTGTCACTGGAAGTCTTTAAGTTTCAAGCTCGATGGCTGCACCACCATACAGCTTCATGCTGTTTCTACAAGGCATCACTGCTGATAGCCATTGCATAGCTCTTAGCATGCAAAGCAGCCCCACCACCTTTCCAGTCGCCAAAAGACTTGGTGATGGAGGGCATTGGCGAAGCAGAGGGCGGCATATTTTAATTTTATATTTTTATATATGCGAAAGTATTTTTATTTTATAATTGGCTAGACGTATACAATAATGTTCTTGAATGGTATATGATCGTTTGTTTTGGTGACTTTAGAATGCTGAATATTTTTGTGTCCATATATGTCAACTATTATATTTCTTTTTGTGTGTGTTTATGTGGACTGTTTGATTGTTTTACAGCTTTCACCACTACATGCAAACCATAAATTAAATAATGTGTTAGAATCTATTTAACAACAATCAAGCATGCATTAGATCCATGTGTAGTAATTTGTTGCTTACAAGTATACAAGTAGAAAAATGTGTCTATTTGTTTTCTTGTGTTTCCTTTATTTTTTGCTTTGTCCAAATATTTATGTATGTGGAATTAGATGTGAGAAGCATTGATATATACTCCTTACCATGTTTATTGTTTGGGGAATTCTCATGGAAGCATTGTTTCATGTATGGCCTCCATATATTGGGGATGGTTACAATAATCAGTTGGATTTAAAACTTACCAAAGTAATTGAGTAGTTTATGTTATTTCAACTAAGGCATCATTTAGTGCTCACTTGTAGATTGGCCTACACAACATACATAGCAAACACTATAGCCATAGCCTGTATAGTAAGTCTAATAAGGCACATTGATTTTACCATTGATTAGACTTAGGGATGATTTATGTCCTATTTGATTTCATATTTCGTGTGTGCAGATTTGTGTGTTTATGACATTTCGTGGAAACAATATTTATATGTTTGAGGTCCACCTATGGATATATATGTGTGTTGTATACACATAGCTTTGGATACATATATGTTTGTATAGATTTTCCTTTCTAGGCATATATATAGAGTGTTTTATTGCTTCCCACCTATACCCACTACATGCAAATCATAGATGAAATAATATTTTCCTAGCTATTCAACAAGAATCAACAATGTGTATATATGTGCAACTAACTTTTGAGACATATACATTGATGTGGAAATTTTTTTGCAACTCCAAATACATCTATTCCATGTGTTGGATGTGTATGTACGAAACTGTTGCTTAGAGATAGATGCATGGAAAAAAGTATGTGTCTCTTTTGTAGTGTTCTATTCTTGTTTTCTCCACTATGGATATGTGTGTATGTCAAATTAGATGTAGACACCATCTATATGTATTACAGATATGTATGTTTGTGAAATTAGAGACACACATTGTTCATCCCTGTGTGCAGACATGTATCTATGTGAAATCACATGTAGACAATATTCATATATGTTTCTTGATATGTTTGATCTTTTCATAGGTTAATGATGATTTCTATTTGATCTATGCTTCCTATCCAGTTGGGATGGTTGCAAAGTGATAAAATAGTACATGTCCTTCATAATGGACCATTGTTGGTTGTTTTTGTATCATTTCAAGGGTGGTTGTTATTTTTCTAGGCCTCAATAATGGTTTGATCAATGTTCCATGTCACAGTTGATATACGACCTTCCATTGTAACAAACCCTTATTGAGGTATGGATAGGTAACAACTATCCTTCAACAAGAACATTGATTGTTTTATTGCTTTGGAAACATTGTGATCGCATAGGAACCATATGCAGATTAGTCCTAATGTGAACGAGTGTTTAATTTTGTTTACCTTCTTTATTGACAAACCAAATGCT